>JARYHS010008075.1:186344068-186362037 GCA_031002005.1 Vandiemenella viatica
TGTAGGAATATTTTGTTTTTTAGGTAAGAGTGTCTGGGATTGTCAAGAGAAGTTGCCAAGAGAAATGATGAATAATTTACCAAAAACATTTAAAGAATTTAAAGTTAAAATTTCCAGAGGGAAAATGGGTGTGTAGGGAAATTTCCACCATAGCGTGCGCTCCATTCCAATTAAATTAAATTACGAGTAATACACAGAACAGAAGAGATGATGTTGGCCACAAGCTGACAATCGATTTAAGACAGGGGAGTGGGGAAGTTTTCTTTTGCAGGTCCAGTATTAGAATAAATTACCAAGCGAACCGGTGGATAATTTACTAATAACATTGAAAAAATTGAAAACTATAATTCACAATGAGCAAAGTAGCTGTGTGGGGAAATTGCATTCAAAGAATTCAAAGTAAAAATTAAAAAGGAAAGGGAAAACAGGTGCAAAGAGGAATTTCTACTGGAGCATGTCCTCGATTGCAATTGTATTAGTATTTATTATTATTAATGTAATTAAACTAAGGAAAAAGGAAACTGCTTTAGGCAATATAATTGCAAGGAAAGGGAAAATGACTCATCACTCACCAAAGCTGAAGAAGAACATATATCACGAACACACAAATAAACTCGGTTAGCAACCCTCGGCGTGTGCACACCTCCCGAGCCTCACAACTCATTTTCTCCGTCATGAATAAGGTTTAATAACCTAAACATTGTTGTTCTCTCGTCGCTGCCTTCAACTTTGGTGAGTGATGAGTCATTTTCCCTTTGATACATAATGAAAAATTTTCATATTGTGTGTTTCTTCAAGGATGTCGGTGAAAAAGTATTTACGAAACAGGAAGCAGAGATTGGTAAAAGGAGAGCCACCAATGCGAAGTTTAATTTGCTGTGGATCTTATCTCTGAGTCTACCTTCATCCATTTTATTTCCTTGCTTCTCCCAGGAATGTTTTGTATTTCCACACTGCGCGTAGTCTAATGTAAACCTGCATGAGGGGTAGAGCATGAGTTTTTTAATCTGTACTGCTAATACAAATTTGGCATCAACTGTAGTGAAAGGGTAATTATGTTTCTAATGTTGCATTTAAAAAAGGAAAACCTGCCAGACTTCTTGTGTTGTGCCTCTGTATATCCACAATTGTGAGATTTGCCATTTAAATTTCTAGTCTCTGTCAAAGGAGTTTAGTGGAGATGTTGTTAGAGGCAACATTCAAAACGAGGAAGAATAAGGAAAATTACTCGTCATAAATAAAGGTAGGAGGGCTACTGTGATCATATATGGAAAGTGGGTAGTGCCGTTCGTGTGAGTGGGGAACTGTACGTTAGTGTTGCGTCCCTCTTTTGCTACGTCTGTACTCGTGCGAGAGGGGAACTGTACCTTAGTGTTGAGTCCCTCTTTTGCTACGTCCATACTCATTTTGTTCCTTATCCTGTCAATTCTTGATAGTGTCAAAATTATAACTCTAGATCTTTCAAAGACTTCATAAAATGAGATAAAATAAGATAAAAACTATAGGAGTGGATAAAAAAGTGATTCGCTGGCTAGAAGAATTCTTAAAATGTAGAAAGCAAAAAAGTTAGGGTAGCAAATGCAGTGTCAAAAAAAGTTGAAGTACCGTATGGTAACGTATTGGGGCCATAGCTGGTCGTTATTCTAATGAGCGATTGTGTTGGTGGTTCACTATCAGAAGCCAAAAATGCTAAAAGATTTGAATGTTTAAATTACTAGTGGGCAAAAGTACGTGGGTAAAAATGGGTGTGTAGGGAAATTGTGTCTGAGCAAGTGCTCCATTGCAATTAACACCTGTTCTGCTCTTGAGAAATTTTGTCTCACTCACTCGAGTTTCCCTACATATTCAGTTTGCAGGTCTCGGCACTGTATACGCGATGCGATAAATTGGTCTCTGCCTCCTCCGTGGCAGATGCCTGTTCGATTCTGGGCTTTTCACACATCATAAATGTGAGTCTCCCTCTACAAGACTTCTCGGGTAGAGGTGGGCCAGGTACCTCACTAAAATGAGCGGCACTCATTCGATCACTGAGGGAAGAACTAGTTCTTTTGAATGGTTCATTAGCTCACTTTAAATAAAAAGAATAGTTATTTCAGAGTTGAGAGTACTATCTGATTGTTTTATTTATACTTAGATTGATTTCGTATGCTAATCTCACAAACGATTAGTTTCATTCATTTTTCTATTTATCCTAAAATATTTTTCCCCTCTTAAATACTACCGGATTATTTCTGTGCAGATTTTCCCAGATTTGGAAGACTGGTTCACTCGTCAATGATACATACTTAAGGCAAAACAATGAAAAAATATCAAAAGATATCGCGTCACGATTATGTTTAAACATGTATAGTGGTCATTTAAATACATCTGAGCCGTAATTTAGATTAAAAATGTAACGGAACATAGAGCACAATACAACTTACTGGAGAGAGAGAGAGAGAGAGAGAGAAAAGTGGATCGGTAGGTCAGTCAGACTTGAACAAACTTGCTCACCACTGTCACTGCACTGCCGAATGCTGGTACAGAGAACGAACGAACTAGTTCTTCTGGATCTGTAGAGTGGACCGGATAAACAGTGATCGCTGTGGTGGTGTGGAACAGAGAGAGGTCATGGGTGGAGCGGACAGCAGTCCGGGGACACGTGGGGGGCACTTACAAAACAAACTTATTGTCGGCGCTCACTGGATTGAAGTTAGTTCAAACGAGACCGCGTGCCGTTTGACACCCTGCCCAGACAGATGGCTCAGGCTGCCGAGAAGAACTACCACTCGCTCACTCGATCTTTCAGGAGAACTGTTCAAAAGAACTGGTTCACTCGCGAATGACACATCTCTGTACCCGGGTGCTTGGAACCTTTTACCTTCTTCAGCTCTTCTCCTGCCATCACAATTCCCACTCGTCATGTTCTCTCGGGTCGTTACCGTATTCTCAGTTGCTTCACATTGCTCTTCATATCGTATTCGCCTATACGTCCGGGGCCACTACTTCGTTGAGCGTGGTGAGTGAACGGTAACGCTCTGGCTTCACTTTTGGGAGGACACCGGTTCGGATCCCCGTCCGGACATCCATAATTGGGATATGCACGGTTTCCCCAAATCACTCCAGGCGAATGCCGGGATGCTTCCAGATCACTGCGTGAGCCGCACCGTGTTTTCCTCTCCCGTCGTCACAGCCAGATACAGCATCCGTACCTAAGATGAAAAGTTGTGGGAAGAGGGCACTTCAGGGTCCCGCCAGTTTTTAGGGCTGTCATTGTTTTCAGAACAGATATGTCAAAATGTTGCAACTCGGTGTCAAATTATAAGATTAGCAACAACAAGAGGTGGAATCGAACCTATGTCAGCATATCGCAAGACCGTATGAATTTAGTGTACTTCTGGAACTTAAAATTGTTATGACCCTGGGAGTGTCCTGCCTGGAGGCACTGCTCAGTACCACGAACAGCAGTCACTAGCGGCATACGCAGTATGTCATACCGAGGCTCATAGTCCTGTGTGTACTGTTATAACTGGGAGTAATCGAATCTGTGTCACTCGGCACAGATGTTCTCATTTTGTGATGAACCAGACAGTTAACTTATCTTAATTTATGCCTAGCAGAAGCCAAAACATTCACAATAACTGTTCCACTGTAGTGTTGATGTTTCTCCCCATATTATTTTATTGTAGGAATGGATACTTACCGTATTATAAAATCTACCAGGTCCTCTTTTGATGATTTTAACCATCTTTCTGGCTAACAAATGAGGTAGCTCTTAGTTGCCATCTTGTGACATGGGGCACAGTCTGATATTTTAGGCTTTTCTCTTTGCTGTGCCATTCACAGGCTGTTACTTCTTTTCCATAGATTCAGATATCATTCAGGTATTGTGCACACAGTTGTTAGTGTCTCTCTAATCAGAATTGGCAGTCTTATATGTACTTTTACTAACCAGTGTCGTTAAGGGAAACATTAGTTGCGTTTCTTACCATATAGCTGCGCTGCAGATTCTTGCTGGACACGTATATTTGAATTTCTGCTGTAAAATAATTCCACCTAATTATAGTACTTTTGGTTTCTGTAATACTGGAAACGCTTTAATGTTTTATGTATTTTGAATTATGAATGATTATTGCATGTTGAAATTTACCACAGTTTGTTTGCACATTCTGGCTATGTTACTTTTGTGTGTTTACGTAAGAGTTGTCTAAATTTGCTGTTTTGAACAACTTATTTATTAATTCCCCTGTAGAATTTGCACCTGATATGCACTTTGCTTGTGTTTGTAGAGTACTTTAGAGAAGTTTTATTGGCAGGTTGTGAAATGTTGGAACTTAAAGGGGAACCCCCAGCAGAAGAAACAGAGGCGTTTGAGGCGAGCGATGAGGTGGCAAGTGATGTAAGTTCACAGGTAATATAGTGTGTGTGTCTGCATGTGGCATTGCATGTCTTGTCTCACTAACATGTCAGTGACGAGAAAACTGCGGGTCTTTTTTCCACACATTATTCGACTGGTAAAAAGGTGATTAGTCTGATGGATTACAGTAAATTTGAAAATATGAAGCAGTTCTCTTGATTTTATAGTACTACAATATTAGATTGTTCGTGGTTTATTTAATATGATAAATAACCAGTCCATGATACAGTTCAGTTTAAACTTGCTTTTATTTTTCATAAACACAACATCAATGATACTGTTAACATGAATACATACAATCCAGTGATTGTATACAAAACTTCTTCCACAGACAGTACAGTTCTTAGCCGTCATAAATTGAGTCCGTGAAAACTTTGCCGAAAAACTGTTTCTCAGTCTCAGGTGTTTTCTTTATATAAACTTCATCGAAATTTCTAGAACACTTCAAAAGCTTCCGCCAGATATTTCTCGAACACTAACAATACTTATACAATTGAAACATATTAAAAACAATCAGAATAAATACATAATGATTTATAATCAATATAAAATGTAGAGAAATGGAAATTAAAGATATTTAAACACAAAATTACTCACAGAAATCATTTTAAAGTGTAGCAAATTATCCTTTAGACATTGTAACTTGCATTAATACTTAGAATTAGGAACATTTGAGCAATTCTCTTGCACAATTCTGTTCTTAAACATATTAAATGACCTTTAAATGTCTTTTCATAAAACATAATCTATATATGTTGATTTACAGGAAATTGCAAAACAAACCTACAAGATCATATTCAACCAAACTCCAACCTACTACAAATGATTCACAAAATACAATTCCATTTAAGTTTAGGTTTGAGGGCTGTTACAACAGGCATTCAGGCATTTCTTATTGGACCTCAGAATATTTAACAAGGCTGTTCGAATGTTTCGTTACACAATTCAAACTGATTAGTAATTCAGAACAAAAGTTCGTGTAATGTACATATTTTAAGATGTGTATAGTGGCTACCATGAAGCACTGAAAATAACGTAGGATAGGATGGAAATAACCCATCACTAACCACAGATGAAGTGAACGGTGTCAGACAAATGCAAGGAAACGCAAAACACATTTCATAGTATTTTGGTACACATCTTCCTCCTGCCATACATGGTGCCTCTTGCATGATTAAGGTTGCATGTGTAATTTGTTTTTTTGTTTTCTCTTGTGTTCATCTGGCAATCCTACCTTTACATGAACCTTTAGTAATTATAGGGGTAAAATCTTGGTTGAAAGGAGTACCAGACAATGAGGTTTCCGCAACGGACGTGGACAAGGTAGGTAAATTTAGTACTTTAGCACTAGGCATTTCACAGAGTAAGCCATAAAATGGTATTAAATGAGGTGTAGAAATTATTGTAGTGGATGAAAATGCAATATGTTACTTACAGGAATTTTAAAAAGGTAGAAAGCAAAAACTTAATGTAGATACAATATCAAAGGTAGAAAAAAAGACGGTGCCATAGGGTAGTGTATTGGCGCCATTGCTGTTTATTATTCCAATGAATGATTGTGTTAATGGCTTACAGTCAGAATTCAGGTTGTTTCCAGATGGCATAATGTTACATAATGTGATCAAAACGGTCAAAGACTGTGAACGGCTGCAGGGTGATCAGGACGGGATATCTAGCTGCGTTGGTCTACATGGGATGAAGAAGTCTCACTTAATTAGGTTCACACATAAAAACTATGACTATGGCTGTAAGGTGGGGAAAAAAACTGCTTTTTGAAGACTTCGAATGTTAATATATTAGCATAATATTTGATAACAAACTCAATGCGTGAGACACATTGGACAGGTAGTAGGAAAAAGGTTTAAAATCCTTCACCTTGTTGGAGAGAGTGACAAAGGCATGTACTACACAAGTAAGGGAACTGGATTACAAAAGTTTGGTGAGACCACTGCCTGAATTTGGTAGTATAGTATGGGACTCACATTTTGAGTATCAAATACAGAAGTTGGAGAGGATGCAAAAAAGGGCTGCTAGATTTTAGATTTGTTTCTGCAAATTACCACAGAATGAAATCAGTAACAGATATGATAAAAAAAAAAGCTGGAATGGGATTTACTGGAAGTCAGGAGGAGGGTGAAGGGGGTCATGGGAGTGTACAAGGCGTATACAAGTATTCATGAGGTGTGGTAAGATATTGGTGTAAGAATTAAAAGTAATGCTTGGAAGGGAAAAGAGGAAAAGATGACCACGACCAAAAGCTGGCACTCGATTTCAGGCACAAGGGGGCAGGAAGGCGGTAAGGGGGTGAGGGATTGGAATAAGTTAAGAGAAATAATTGATTAATGTGGCTGAAAGACTTTAAAGTACAAATTAGGAGAGGGCAAAAGTAGGTGGCAAGACTAAAGGAGAATGGTGGGTGTGTAGGGACTGCAACGAGCACTCTATCTCTATTCAAATCAATCTGTGCTAAGTGATGGGTTATTTTTCTCTATCCTGTCTTGTAATTAAACAGCTGTAATAATTGTGTTTCTAAGTTAGTTATTCACAGTGAATATTGTATTTAATATTGTGCTAAGAGGTTAAAATTATTGATTGCATAATTATTTACTTGCTAAGAACACTTATTATTGCATAAATTTTCCGCTTCTTTACATTATTCCCCTATGAATGTAAAACAGCAAATTCTTGTACTCGTGTAAATGGTGTCTGAAAAGATTGAAACCATTATCTAATTACTGCTTGAAAGTAATAGTCTGACTACTGCAGTGTGGAGTGAATTTATAATGGAATCACTGTCTCCATTTGAACCCAGACAGTTTCATTGCATAGGTAGCAGCTGCGTTGACTTGTGTGGTAAAGATTTGACTCTTCAGTAACCATTATGTGGGCTTAAATCTAGTCTATGCCCAACACCAATGTACAGAGTATGGTGCTGGGCAGGGGGAAGACACCAGTAAATACAATTAATAAAACAGAAATTGAAGTAATTTATTTTTAATTTTAATTGCAATGGAGCACATGCTACAGTGGCAATTTACCTAAATGCCCTTATTCCTCCGTTGCCTGCACCCACCTACATTTGCCCTCTTCAAATTTCAACTTCAAATTCTTTCAAAGTTGGTAAATTATTCATCATTTTCCTTGATGACGTTTTCTAATCCCACACAGCCTTACCTAAAACAGTGTCTTCCCACACCCTTGTGCCTGAAATTGAATGCCAGCTTCTGGTCATCTTTTCCCTTCTATGGACTACTGATAAATCTTACACCAATATCTTGTACATATCCTGCCTTGCACACTCCCATGACTTTCTTCACCCTCCATTTTCCAATCAATCCCATTCCAGCTCTTTTATCATATCTGTTACAGACTGCGTTCTGCGTAAATTTCCGCAAACAAATCTGAAAGCCATTTTTTCACCCTCTCCAACTCCTGTATTTGATATGCAAAATGTACGTCCCATACTACACCACCATATTCCAGCAACGGTCTAACCTAAGTTTTGTAACCCAATTCCTTTACTTCTCGCGTACATCCCCTCATCACTCTCTCCAACAAGTGCACAATTTTCAAATCTTTTCCTACCACCTGTCCAATGTGTCCTGCCCAATTAAGCTTGTTATCAAATGTAATACCAAGATATTTACATTTCAAGTCATCAACAAGCAATTCTTTCCCCACCTTATAATCATAATCAACCTTTAGTTTTGTTATCTGTGTATCTAATAAGCTTACTCTTCTTTGTATTTATCTTCATCCCAAGCCAACTAGATTTCCTGTCCAGGTCACTCTGCAGCTGTTTACTGCCTTCTACTGTTTTGATCCTTTTATGTCGCATTATGTCATCTGCAAACAATCTAATTTCTGACAGTAAACTATAAATACAATTATTCATTAGTATAATAAATAGCAATGGTGGAGGGGAGGGGGAACACAGTAAATCAAACAAGCAGAGAAACAAAAAAGATATAAGTAGGAAATTAAGTTCTATGAAACTGTGGATTGATCGATCGTGTGTGTGTGTGTGTGTGTGTGTGCAGGTGTTTGTTGATGCGCTCTCCGGAGAGGCGGAGAGCCAGCTGGAGGCGGAGGCCGTCGCCGAGGCGACGGCCGCGGAGGGCGCTTCTCCTCAGTCCGCGTCCTGAGGGGCGGTCGCGTCCGCCGCCCGAGTGATCCATCCGGACGTCGGCTCACTCCCCGCCACGTCGGGGGGACTCGTGTCGGCACGTCTGACGTCTTCACCTAGTGCCTGAGTCTGTGGTGAATGTCGGGTGTGAGATTCGGAAGACGGAGGAATGGGACGCGGCTCTTCGGATACGACCCGGCGATACGTACTGCACCCGTTTGGCGTACGACTGCGCCGGCTGTTCTTTGTTGAGAAGCGTTGCTTGTCTGTTGGCCTAGTAATGTTAAATCTTGCTTCTTTTTTTTTTTCTCAGAGAACTATTTTGCAGGAACAGTCATTTTGGTACATATTTTACTCATTGAGTCTCCTCTTTGTTGGAAAGCCTTAACTTCTTCCAGCTTCCCATTCCAAAAACTTGCTCGATTTTTATAATTTATTGTCGTATTGTGCCGAGTGTTGGAAAGGGCGGTAAACAGAATGTTATATTTCGATTATTTATACGGATCATTGTTGCAAGTTTTTAGTCCGTTGGTTATCGTGATTGATGCTTTTATTTTTGGAATAGTGAGTTGATAATAATTGTACGCAGTATTGTTGTGCAATAGGATCTTCACTGCTTCATGTAATTACTAAAAGAAAAACTTGTAAAGTGTAAAGCTTTTTGTAAGATTTTGAAAGTCGTATGAACAGCTACTTATAGATGGCCTATATTTTGCTTTAATTTGTTTTAAATTTTGGAAGGATAGAGTTTTGTGTTATCTGAACGAGTGTTTATAAAATTGACATTTGTATTTTTAGTGAGAATGGCAGTCCATTCCAGTATCTTTGATACAGTATCGTTGTTCCCTGCTGTTGATATTTAAACTAAAAATTGCATTTCTTGTTTTCACCTTGGTAGGTTTATTGGCAGGAATCGATGATGCTATTGTATGGAGTTTGAAACCATTGCTTTCTTTACTAAATTTCCCTAAGGAGAACAGACAAAATATTGTATTATTTGTATTGGGAAATACCCTGCGACCAATGTTAAGATGTTGCTTTTCAAATTGCATCCGTATATTATTTTTGTATTCTATAAATTTTTAGATTTTTCCCCCCCTGGACAACATATCTGTGGTTTATATAATGGTACACCATAGTCTTTCTTGTAAAAAGTTACTTTGGATAGTGTACGAAGTTTCTGTATTTTTCACTGCAGTTTGTTACAGTGTAAACATGTATGATAATTTATATATCTTGTTGTAGATTTGATGTATTTAACGTTGAAATAATTTTATAACCCTTATGTTAGAATAGTTCTTAAGCATTTTAATGTGATGGTATTAAATTATACAAATTTTTATTATAATTAAATGCTAGTCTGTCAGTAAACTTATTTATAATATTTAAGTGGAATACTGTCTTCAGCAAGTGAACAATGTATTCGAAAGTTTAAACGTTCAGTTGAAATGCAATGCAATGCATCGTGCCCTCGTTTATCTGTGAACTTAGTTTCAAGTAATTTGCATGGGTGGGAATGTCTTGTCTGGCATAAAGTCATGAAACTTGGCATTTAATTCATTTGAATTGACTCTATACTCTAATGCTTTAGATTGTTGATTGAAAAGTAGAGGTTGAATTTTATCTGAATATCATTGGTTCTCTAATATTTTTTTATCAGCCGTAGTATATTGTATCTTGTTTTTCGGAGCTAGCATTTCATGTGATAAAAACCTTTTTAAGGAAGAGATTGTCAGTGCTTGCTAATAGAAGCCTTAGTTTCTTCCCTGTAAAGTAATATTTTTTGTGTACAGAAACAGATTTATTGTATATTGGATGGCATTAGTCATTTTGTATATTTTACACAGTCATTAAAGTATCTGCACATTGTTACCAGAAAATAGTGTACCTACATTGTATCATTGTATTTTAGTGCAACCATATAATTACATTTAACACAGTACATTGTTTCATTGCCCTTATGGAAAATCAAATTTTTTGGCAAAATATCACATGTTAAAAATTTTAACATGGTAATAATACATCAGATACCTTCATATTATGCTATACATTCTAGTAAAAAGTGTACATAAAATAAACAAATAAAATATATTGATATTATCTGTGATGTGTTAGAAATTTTTATATTAACAGACTTCCCAAAAGATTGTTTTTGTTAATCCTTGTACATTAATAATAATTGATCTCCAAAAGTAATAGCCATATTGAAATCAAATAAAGACCCTACAGATGTGGAAAACTATCAGCCAATAGCACTTCTTAGTGTCGCATACAGACACCTTGAGCACTTGATCCACAATAGAATTTCTGAAACAACTGATAAACACATTTGTAGAGAACAAGCGGGATTTAGACCAGGGAGAAGTTGTAATGACAAGTATTCTCTCAAATTGAAAAATGGTTCAACAATAAATTGGCAAGCATGGCTGCCTTTTTGGGATTTGTCAGCTGTGTATTACACTGTTTGGCAAGAAGAACTACTTCGGAAATTTGGGAGCACAATCCCACGTCAAAAACTTGTTTACCTCCTTAACGTGCTGGGAATCAGATATTTCCAGATCTACCCTGATAATAACAGGAGCAGAATGTGTAAACTAAATGACTTCTTACCTCAAGCATCTGTTTTGGCTCACCCTTCTCTTTAGTTTGTATATACACAACTTATTTGGAACATCTTCCAGAAATTTATTTACGCTGATATCTGGTGTACCAGTACCCAAATTTTTCCGATGCTGAAACGTTTTTATCAACTGATATGTAAACTTGGCCAGAGGAGCTACTTAAGCAGATACAGCAGATATTTTCACATCTACTCTGATCTACATCTACATATATACTCTGCCATTCCCAAAACTGTGGGTGGCAGAGGGTGCTCAGCACCGAAGCTAATCTCTTTGCTGTGCATTCCAATCCCTAATGGTACGAGGGAAAAAAGAATTCGTATAAGAATCAGTCCGGTACCTTATTTCTCTAATTTTATCTTTCCTGTCCTTCCGACTCAAATAGGTTGGTGGAAGAAGTATTTCACTACACTCATGAGTGAAAGTGGGAGTACACATGTTTACCAATAAGTTTAAACGAAACGTATGTCGTCTGTCTACTAGAGACTCCCAACCTAGTATACTAATCAGTTCTGTGACGCTTTCATAAGGACTGTAGCAAGCGGTCACGAATCGAGCGGCTCTTCTCTGTACTTTCTCTATACTTTCGATCAACCCCTTACGAAACGGGTCCCAAATGGCACAACAATAATCCAAATGTGGACGCATAAGAGATTTGTACGCTATCTCCTTTGTTTGTTCATTACAGTTTTTCAAGATTCGACCTATGAATGACAGGAGCAGAATTGTAAACTAAATGACTGCTTGCCTAAAGGATCTGTTTTGTCTCCCCCTTTAGTTAGTACTTACATGACTTACTTGGAACATCTTTAAGAAAAAATTTTGTATGCTGAAGATATCTGGTGTACCAGAAACTGAACTTTTCCGATGCTGAAACAACTTTATCCAACTATCTGGGGACCTCAAAAAATGGTGCCTGTAACTAAATCGTCAGAAAATGGTTATATCAATATTTGATTTATGCAATAGACAATCTCATTACAAACCACAAATCTGAGTTGGAGGCAGACTCGTGCCATATTGTGATACACCAAATTACCTGGGTGTAACACTACGCAGTACTCTGAAATGTTGCTGCCATTTCGTGGGGATCTAGTGTTCATATTAGATCCACAAAGCCGAAGTTGTTATAAATGGAAAGAAGATGGATTACACACGTCAATGTTCGCATAATGTCACTGTTCATATTGCATCACTGTTCACATTATTCTACCACTATTAATCATGATGTTTAACCTCGAGAATCCGTAGGGAGCCAAGCGGTATTCTGGTTGGCTGACTACAATAACTGTTCTCATAGCGTCATCGTTCACATTATTCTCACACAGAAATACCCCAAAACTTCTTTAATGAAATATGAACAGTGACATTATGCCAACATTGACGTGTGTAATTCATCTTCTTTCCATTTATAACAACTTTGGCTTTGGTTTACGCTGTGGAGCCAACTGTCAGTACAATGCTTGTGTATATCTACACCTGGTTCCGCAACCGACCAATCAGTCACGGAATGGTTACGTCATTGGAGTCAGCCAATCGGACGTCGACAATGATCCTGGCTCGCTTCTGTTCCGCTATTCAGTTCAGTTTTTGTTGTTCCTTTAGATACAAGGGACTTGATGATGGCAGCAGTGCAAGTCGCCGAAAGCTTGTCATTAGAAAATGTAATCCGGCGGCAAACCTGCGAAGAATTTGTATCTGGATTGATAGTGTTCACACGCAGAAAGTTGACATGGAACTCAATCGGGCAATGTGAATAATTAAGGTATTTATTAGGAGCACATACTCCATATCACTTCCTATTTTGTGTAATATTTCACGTCCAACTCTAAGATCAGAAGCTCCCCTCAAAATTTGCAGGCCAGTCCTTTCAAGAAGTAGAGTGCATGAAATTTCTAGGTTTGTCTATTGATCATAATTTGAATTGGAAGTTACATGTTTCTGATATACTAAAGCGATTTGCGATATTTCAGCTATAGGTGATCTCTGTATGAGAAAGCTAGTTTATTTTGCTTATTTTCACTCCTTATTGTCATATGGAATAATACCCTGTGGCAATGCTACCTATAGAGACAAAGTGTTCAAAGCCCAAAAGTGAGTAATAAGAATTGTGTGTGGGGTTAGTAATAGAACTTCGTGTAGAGAGCTGTTCAAGAAGTTGCAGGATTTTAAAATTGGTGGCTGAGTATATATGCACATTGTCCTTTGTAGTCACAAATTATACTTTGTTTGAAACAAATAGTAAAATACTCAATTATGGCACTAGAAGTAAAAATTATCTTCACAAGGATTACAAGTCGGTATCGTTTTTTCAAAATTCCGGTATTCGGGGATACATATCTTCAATAAGCTCCCAACACACATTAAATGTTTACCAGATAATTAGATTAAATTCGGGAAGAAACTAAAAGTGTGAGAAATGACTTTTCTGGCGTATTTTTGATATGAAATCTTCGTGGGTTCTCCACCGGATAGTATTACGGAGAACCCGCGAAGATTTCATATAAAAAACTAAACGTGTTTTTAATTGACAATTCCTTCTACTCTGTCGAATTTATTTCTAATGTATCTGCAAAATAACTGCCAGTAGTTTGTGTAAATGTAGTCGACATAATGTACCACGTATGCTATGATTGTACATCTTCTGGTGTATGTGTTATTTTATTATGCAATTGTTTAAGTGTAAATTGACTTCTTTCCACATGTCACCGAGCCAGTCTCTTATATTGGGATCAATGGAAAATGAATGTATTGTATTGTACTGGAAAGACATCTTGAAGAACTCTGGCAGCTATACATCAAACATTACATAAGCCAAACACCAACCCTTGAAATCGAGGAAACCGCCGTGGTGCACAGCACTCGACCTTGCAGTGTCCTCTTTCAACCTCGAAAAGTTGTGGATAACTCTACATGAGCAGTCGTCAATAGTCAATAAACATCTAGTCGAAAACCCTTCAATGCTCTTCACCCCAGACACTGATAGAGATCGGATTCGAGCAGGACGCAAATGTGGCTACTTACTACACAAGTGGGACTGAGTCAGTTCTGCAAAATGACTGTGGCCTGCATCAATCAAAACAACTGAATGCATCGAATAAATTTTAGTTGTACAATAAATAAATCTTCAAAATTCACTCTGCATAGTTCAAGATGAATTTCTGTAATTTGACTCTCTCTCTCTCGTTACTTTTAAAATTGGTTTACATTACTTTCGAAGCTGGTTTACAAAGAGAATATTTTTGGCATCTTGCTCATTATCATTTTCCACTCTGCAATTTATTCCAGTCCTCGACTTCCTTTACATACGTGTGGTAAGCTTTGGCGTGTGCACACCTCCCAAACCGTATGACTCGGTCCCTAGCACATGAATATTGCATTCATTTTTGTTTGCCTGATACGTGTTTTACTCGTCACAGCCTTCGACTTAGGTGAGTGACGAGTCATTTCCCCTATCCTCTGTTATTTATATTACATCCAGTAGATTATGCTCCCACACCCTAATGCCTGAAATCGAGTGCCAGCTTGTAGAATGGTCGTCTCTTCCCCATACGCACTACTCTTAATTGTTCCACCAATACCTATCCACACCTCATCGCTAGTATACGCCCTACCCTTGTCTTCCGACAATTCTCAGTCCAGTTCGTATTTAGTATCTTGTATTTATTGTGTTCTATCGTAATTGCAGAGAGAAAACAGATTTCACTCTCCCGACGCCCCCGACCTTCTGTGCAGAACCCCCCTCCCTCCATCAAAGAAACTCCGTCCCCGACCTCCAGACGCCTTTCTTGTCTCCACTGGTGTACCTTCTTTGTACACTGACGCCACCCACTGTGAAGGCCTCGGCTCCCTTCGACACTTGCTCGACGTGTGACCCGCACACGGCACATTGTTTAATTAATATTTTAAATAACTAGTCCGGGGTCTCTGCTAGTCTCTTTATACAAGTTCCATCGAAAGTTCTAGAACACTACAAAGGCTTCCGACAGATATTTCTTGAACACAACAATACTTAAACAATTGAAAAGATATTAAAAACAATTGGAATTAATACATAATCATTTACAATCATTAGTAAATGCTTAGAAATGAAAATTAAAGATGTAGTAAATCATCCTTTAAACATCGTAGCTCACCCTAATACCTACAATTACAAACATTTAAGTAATTCTCTCGCATAGTTCTGTCCTTAAACGTATTAAATGGTATTTACATAAGTCCATTTACACTGATTTACAATAAAATATGAGACAAATATCCAAAACTATTTTCAATCACATTCTAGCTCGCTACGAATGCTTCATAAAATACAATTACACTTGAAGTTTAGGTTTTAGGGCTGTTACAACAGGCTTTCTCACAACCCTAGCCAACGTCTTCCTCTCTAAAGGCACCTACTGCTTTAACTCTCAAGTTTATCATCACATACGTGGAACTGCTATGGGCACCCACATTGGGTCATCTTATGCCAACCACTTCCTGGGCCGTCTGGAGGATGGTTTTCTGAAGAACTGCCCCCTTGCGTGTTTCAGATACATAGATGATATATCTGTGATCTGGAACCGTGGGGAAGACTATCACATAGATTTCCTTAGCTCGCTCAAAGACAGTCACTCCTGGTCGTATCCCCACACTCGAGTCACGTTCCTCGGTGTGGATATTGCCCTACGACAGTGCGCCGTCCACACCTGGGTGCACACCGAGCCAACCCAGTAGGAACTGATGCGATAAAGGAACTGGATTGGGAGTCATTGGAGGAAAAAGGGTGGCGGGGGTGAAGAGAGTGCTGGGAATGTACAGGGCATATGTTGGTGACGGAGCTTGGAGGGATATTGGTCAAAGAATTAGGAATAGTGCATGGAAGGGGAAAGGCGGCCATGACCACAATCTGGCACTCAATTTCGTGCATAAGAGAGTGGGGAAATTTTCTTTTGTTTGTAAGGGTGTCAGGGATTGGAACGAATTACCAAGTGAAGTGATGAATAATTTACCAAAAACGCTTAAGGAATTTAAAATTAAAATTTGTTAATCAGAAAAGTAAATGGGAGAGGAATTTAACACTCCAATTATAAAAGATAATTTTTTTAAAAAAATGAAAAGTAGTAATTAGATAACTAAGGGAATTGCCATCAGTGTGTTAGCACCATCACAATTAAAATTAATGATTACTTACAATACCTACACTTTGACAGTTGTTATCCCCTCCATACCAAATGTGCCGTCCCGTACAGATTTGCAGTCGTGGTAGACACATCTGTTGTGATTGTGAATCAGTGGTCTCGAATGTAAAAATGCGAAATTTGTAGATCTGTCCGCTAATATCGGTTTATTTGTACCCAAAATCGTTATATATATATAAAAAAAAAAAAAATACAACCCAAGTATCCACATTTAGAGGTGGTGGTGAAGAATTTTTATGTTCGACACCAATTTTACTGCCAGATTTGGAACTTCAAGACTTGCTACCAATTTGACATCAGTTTGTACAGCGAATTGATGGCAATCTACTGCCGCAACTGGATGACAAATTAGTCATCATAAGTTGGAAAAGGAATTTTGGTTTCAACATACATTCAAAGATGGACTTGATATTAATATTATGTTTTTAGCTTTGTATACTATAAATTGAAGTCTGAAGCTGGCAGTGAGGGTATGTTTTTTAAGTTAAAGTATGGAATACAAGTTATTTAAGTTTATTTAAAACTTCATTACTTTATATTATTTTAAACTTCTTTATCCTTGTAAAATAATAGGGAAATTAAAGGCTATATTATAAATTTAAAACTAATACCAGAATTTTTTAAATAAAAATTTCACATTATGAATAAGCAGTAGTCAATACTAGTAAAACATAATCAAATTAACAAAAACAACAGACTTAGTAATTTGCAATTTGTTTATTAAGTTATTTAACAGAAATACACGGGTAGTCCCCAAAAGATATACGGAACATTCTGCTAAAGGTAACTAACTACATTACATATAATCCATAGAATAATTCCCCTGAAAATGTAAAATCGGTAAAAAAAAAAAAAAAAAAAAAAAAAAAAAAAAAACCTGTAAAGTTTCGTTATATTTTCAGAAATATGTGATCTCCTTCCCAAAATCCTACCCACTGTTCCCTGCACTTGCTTTAGCAGACCTGATCTAAACTACATCTTCGTCCACAAGCACTTACCTTCCTACTCGCCAAGTCCTCCGCAGGGATATGAGATGCGTACAATAAGTAATGGGAATTTCATTTTTTTGGAAACAATTTTATTTATTCATCTACATTGATGGTATCCCCTTCAAAATAGTCACCATTAGATCTTAATTTAATTTAATTGCAATGGAGCACAGGCTCCAGTGGCAATTTCCCTACACACCCATCTTCCCCCTATCCTGCACCTACCTACATTTGCCCTCTACAAATTTTATCTTTAAATTCTTTCAAAGTTTTCGGTAAATTATTCATCATTTCTCTTGGTAACTCATTCCAATCCCTGACACCCTTACCTAAAAAAGAGAATCTTCCCACACCCTTGTGCCTGAAATCGAGTGCCAGCTTGTGGTCATGGTCATCTTTTCCCTTCCTTGAACTACTTTTCATACCTACAGCAATATCTTTCCATGCCTCATCGCCAGTGTACGCCCTGTACACTCCCATGACCCTCCTCATCCTCCTCCTGTCTTCCAATGAATCCCATTTCAGCTCCTTTATCATATCTGTCACTGATTGCATTCTGCGATAATTTCCAGAAACAAATCTAGCAGCCCTTCTTTGCACCTTCTTCAACTCCTGTATTTGTCAGGTGTTTGAGGTGTGTGTTCAACAAGTGGCGAA
>JARYHS010008075.1:186363037-186384148 GCA_031002005.1 Vandiemenella viatica
TTATTCTTATCATCTGCTAGACATTAAATAGGCCTATGTGTTGGGAGCTTATTGAAGATATGTATCCCTGGATTTCGGACCCCTTTTTGAACAAATGACGACGACTTGTAGTTCTTTTGAAGATCATTTTTACTTATAGTGCCATAATTGTGTATTTTACTATTTGTTTCAAACAAAGTATAATTTGTGACTACGAAGGATATTAATGTGTATATATATTCAGCCACCAATGTTAAAATCCCTAACTTCTTGAACAGCTCTCTACATGAAGTTCTGCTGCTAACAGCCATTTTGCACCTTTCCTGCAGCCACCTACCTTCACCCTCTACGAATTTCAACTTTAAATTATTTGGTCGTGTTTGGTAAATTGTTGATCATTTCTCGTGGTAACTCATCATGTCTATATGTAAATGTGTAAGTGGACGGTGTGTTTGTTCCGGCATCTCGACAATCCAACAGAACCGACTTCGACGGTATTGTGACAGTCTGACTTAAAGTCTGCGGCTTCTGAAGACTCTAGGAGACCGCGCGCCAGAAGTTCAGAACCTCACCACACACGTACACCGAAGATTATTACTACACTACACCAAAGACTCTTAATGCAACTCAGAGATCGCACACTACATCACAAATTAACATCCCTATTTTCGTGGAGTGAGACATAGGAAAATTAGTGTTGAAAAAATTCGTCACATGAAATATTGGTTTTTCGTGACAACTTTGATATTTGAATGTGGTAAATATTATCGTTGACTTTTGTCTCCGTGTTGTGTGTACGAAGATTGTTACGGACTGTGACGACAGTTTATAGGCAACATATCTGAGTTCGGCAGCGATGGACGAAAGTATCCGAGTCACAATTACACACTTGAGGGGAAGTTTTTTTTTCGCAATGGAGTGGATACTTGTGAAGCCTCTGCTCGAGAATCCAAACATATGCCGTAACCAGGGCAACAAGTGTCAGCGAGTCATGTGATAAAAGAGGTGGGTTAGCAGTCATTGGTAGACAGGAGGACAAGAGAGCTTTTTTTTTTTTTGACTTTGTGACTTTACGACTCGTCGACGTGGAGGCGGGATGGGACTGGGGACAAGGAACGGGAAGGGACGAACTCGGCCATGACCTTTCAAAGGAAGCATCCCGGCATTCGCCTGGAGTGATTTAGGGAAACTACGGAAAACCCAAATCTGGATCCCGAACGCGAGGCCAGAGCTCATCCAGCACGCTTGGTGTGGGGAGCTCAGTGGTTCAGGGTCGCCGGTTCGAGTCCGGCCGCGGGCGTGGGTGTTGTGTCAGTCCTGTGTTGTCCCGACTGAAAAACGATAATATAGTACAGACAAATTCTAATAACCAAAGATCAACTTACAGATTGCTAAGATGACAAAAAAAAATAAAAGTGGTTGAGGTGCTGGCTTTCAAAACATTTACTGCTCCGGTCCCGGGTTCGAATCCCGGCAAGCGCAGGAATTTTGAGAGTTGTGTTTGATCATATGAACTACGCCAGGACGCTCCGTGGTTCGGATTCCACGTTAAACTGTAGGTCCCAGAGGAAAGGAACTGGCCGTCCTACCTCTGACACAGTGGCTTAGTATGCCTCCTTCGGGAGGATCCAACCAAACTTCGGGTTGTGGACTAAGTTGAGTTAACTTCTATAGGCACATTAGGTGATGTTTGGACGCGGGTAAATCTGAGTTCACGACTTCCCATAACCGTCATGCTATGGTGTATTGCATGTATAATATACTCGTTAAGTGCTTTTTGGATGAGTAAAATTGCATTCTCGTCACCAACATGCTGTAATAGCAATGTATCTCCAGCTATAAGTATGACGAGTAGCGGTTGGAAAGCAGCGAAAGTATAAAATATTCTTTTATCCAAAACATAAACCGAGCGTGGTGGGTGAGTGGTTAACGCTCTGGCCTCGCATTCGGGAGGACGCGGGTTCGAATCCCCGTCCGGGCATCCAGATTTGGGTTTACCATGGTTTCCCCAAATCACTCCAGGCGAATGCCGGGATGCTTCCTTTAAAAAGTCCTTGGCCGAATTACTTCCCGTTCCTTGCCCCAGTCCCATCCAGGCTCTAATGACCTTAACCGTCGACGTGGCGGAAAGCAATAAGTAAAAAAAGTTATTTGATTTGTGTTCAGTTTTCTGATATTATTAACTAGGGAACTTAAGTTTCTATCAGACAATGGTAGAATGAGAAACAGCCT
Organism: Vandiemenella viatica; assembly: GCA_031002005.1. Taxonomy (NCBI): domain Eukaryota; kingdom Metazoa; phylum Arthropoda; class Insecta; order Orthoptera; family Morabidae; genus Vandiemenella; species Vandiemenella viatica. The sequence goes on from JARYHS010008075.1 coordinate 186,365,249, forward strand.
TCAGTCACTAGAATACAATTTTTATTGTATTACACAATGCATTTCGGACCCTGTGGATTCATCTTCAGGTGGCTATGGTATTTACATTTGGATTTGAAATTCCCTTAAGCGAGATTCGTGCCTAGTAAAGTTTGTTCCTGAGTTGAAAAATGATTTCAAGTAAGTGTCGTGAACACGTTTTATTATGAGAGAAAGACTAAATATGGAAACATTGTGAAAAACTTACCAGAATTGACGAGATGCTGAATAATTAGCTTCGTATACATATTTACTGCGGAGCACTATACTAGACACGATGTCGTATAAGGTGCACATGTTTATGTAAACACAACAAAACACTTTAAAGATGATGTGTATTACAAGTTATTCAAAGATGAAAATTATTATTCGTTGTCAGAGTATATCGTGTCGGTGATCTTTTCTTGCCTCTAGTACTTAAAATTAAACAGGAAATAAATCTTTAAAAATATTAAAGTAATAGTGGCTAGTAAAGTCTACTTGCTCATTTAACATATGCTCTGGGCTTTTTTTCTTGTGGAGGAATATTTCTAATTGTTCTAACTGATCCATTTTTTTGGGATTGGACTGCATATGTAACACTGTTAAATTATTTTGAATGTCGTTAATAACATGATTTGTATCGTACATGTGTTCTGCAATGGCTGATTTTTCGAAGTGGTTTAATCTAAAAGCGTTCATATACTCTGACAACGAATAATAATTTTCATCTTTGAATAACTTGTAGTACACATCATCTTTAAAGTGTTTTGTTGTGTTTATATAAACATGTGCGCCTTATACGACATCGAGTCTAGTATAGTGCTCCGCAGTAAATATGTATACGAAGCTAATTATTCAGCATCTCATCAATTTTGGTAAGTTTTTCACAATGTTTCCATATGTAGTCTTTCTCTCATAATAAAACTTGTTCACGACACTTACTTGAAATCATTTTTCAGCGCAGGAATAAACTTTACTAGACACGAATCTCGCTTAAAGAAATTTCAAATCCAAATGTAAATACCATAGCCACCTGAAGATGGATCTACGGGGTCCCAAATGCATTGTATAATACAATAAAAGTTGTATTCTAGTGACTGAAGGCTGTTTAATCATTCTACCTTTGTCTGATTAATACAGTCACTTCAATATAGAGAATTATGGATAAAATTAAATTAAGTTTTTATATATGCATTGACACGCGGAAGTTCGTGTTTCCAGACCAGCAGTAGATTCTTGCACTACCACCAGTGTCCAAAGTTTTGTAGGCTGCGTTCTAGCGAGTTTCACCGGCCACGAACTAGATATAAAGTTTTTTGCTGTTGTTATTTTTTTGTTTGTGAAAAAGATTTTTTACCAGGAAAAGAAGCCAAAACGATCCCGTGAAAACATGCGACTGCACAAAGCGGAAGGAGGTGGTGAAGACACGGCGCTGCTGCAGACTCGAGCGCTTTAGTCTTCCTGTCGACAGATGTCACTAGCGTGAGGCAGGACATTTCGCTTCCGCCACCTCACCTCCTCACATTTGTTGACAGCCAGGTACCCAGCGCCTGACAGCAAATCAAGAACCAGCAAAATATTTTTAATCCTTGCCCGGCGCTTACGATGCGACCGACATGTCTGGATATATATATATATTTTTGCTGTCGTCAGTCTTTCGACTGGTTTGATGCAATCCTCCATCCCTTCCTATCCTGTGCTAACCTCTCCATTTCTACATACCCCCTAAAGCCCACGTCCTCAATTATCTGCTTCATATATTCTAATCTCTGTCTTCCTCTACCGTTCTTACCTTCGACTGTTCCCTCTACTAACAAATTGACCTACCAGCCTGTCTCTTCTTTCTGTAAGCTTCTTCCACAAACTTCTTTTCTCACCCATCATTTCCAAAACTCGTTCATTTCTTACTTTGTCTGTCCACTTAATTTTCAGCATTCTTCTGTAGCACCACATTTCAAATGCTTCAATTTTCTTTATTTCCGGTATTCCTAAAGTCCATGTTTCGCTACCGTAAAGTGCTGTGCTCCACACAAAGAGTTTTAAAAAGTTGTTTCTAATTCCTAGATCAATATTTAAAACTAAAAGGTTTCTCTTATTCATGAAGGCTCTGTTTGCTAGTGCTATTCTGCTTTTAACATCATTCCTGCTTCGGCCATCGGTTGTAATTTTGCTTCACAAGTAGCAGAATTCACTTACTTCTCCTATTGCATCCGATCATATTTTTATATTTAATCTACTAGTATTGGTATCATTTCTGCAACATTTCATCACTTTTGTCTTGCTTTGATTTATATTTAGTCCAAAATCCTTCAGTATTTTGTTCATGCCATTAAGTAACTTCTCAATATCCGCAGCCCTCTCTGCTAACAAGACAATGTCGTCAGCAAATCGTAGCATACTGATTTTTTCTCCCTGAACACTTATGCCACATGGAAATTTTTCTTTGACTTTCTTCATTGCTTCTTCTACATACAAGTTGAATATTAACTGGGATAGACTACAGCCTTGTCTCATATCCTTCTTAACTGATGCATGTCTCTCGTTGGCAGCGTGACAGTGTTGGTTCGTAAGTGGTGGTCACTCTGATGTTGAGTGTTGATTGTGTTGTGAGTGAGACATGAAACCCGGTGCCGGTATATTCAGGCCTACTCTCCCGAAACACTCAACGAGGGAACCGCCGGGCTTAACGTCCCCATCCGATAGACGAACCACCATCTAGAGCAGGGGTGGCCAATCCACATGATCTTGCTGGCCATTATGGAAATGCATCATAACTCCGCGAGACGCATACTAAATTTTAAGTCCCCATATTAGTATTAGATCCACTAAGGATATTTTTTGGAGTGAAAAATTAAAACATAATGACTTATTATTATTATGTTTACTATTATTCTTACCTGTAAATATAGATAATCGATTCAGGAATCAAGTTCTAGATTGTAAGGCGTATCCATGAGCAAACATAGACTCTGACCATAACTTGTTAGTAATGAAGTGCAGGCTGAAATTCAAGCGAATAAGGAAGCAGCATAAGCAGAATAGACTGGAAGTGAATAAACTGAAACAACCTAGTACGAGAGATAAATTTGCAGAAATGGTAGACTTAGGTCTAAGAAGTAACTCTGAAAGGAGCTCAAACGAGGACGAATCGAATGCATTAAAGAGCGAAATAATGAAAGCTGGCAAAGAAACATTAGGCTTTAGGGAACAAGCTGCCCGAAAACCTTGGATCACAGAAGAAATTTTGGAACTGATGGATCAGAGGAGAAGGTACAAAAATGCTCAGGACGAAGCAAGAAGACAGCAATACAGGCAGTTTAGAAATCAAATAAACAGGAAGTGCAGAAAACCAAAAGAAATATGACTAAAAGGAAAGTGTAAAGAAGTAGAAAAGGAAATGGTCGTAGGTAAAGTAGATGTTGCATATAGGAAGATCAAACAGAATTTTGGAGAAATGAAGAAAAGAGGTGTGAACATCAAAGCTGCCGATGGGAAACCTCTTTTAAGCTCAGACGATAGAGCTAACCGATGGAAGAAATACATTGAGAAACTGTATGATAGGGACGACTAGAACAATAGCGTTATGGAAAAGGAAGCCAATGTCAACATTGATGACTTAGGGGATCCTGTTTTGATGACAGAATTTAATAGAGCTATGAATGACTTGAAAGCAATTAAGGCAATTGGAATTGATGAGATCCCTGCAGAACTTCTTAAATCACTAGGAGAAGAAGGAATCGACAGATTATTCAAGCTGATATCAAAAATTTATGAAACAGGAGAAATTCCAACTGATTTTAATAAAAATATAATCTTCACACTTCCAAAGAAAGCGAAAGCCGACAAATGTGAGAATTATCGCACCATTAGTCTAACATCACATGGTTCAAAATTACTGACCAGAATAATATACAGAAGGATGGAAAGGGTAGTAGAAGAGATAGTAGGTGAAGATCAGTTTGGGTTTAGGAAAAATCGCAGTACAAGGGAAGCAATTCTGTCTTTAATATTAATACTTGAAGGGTGGATCAAGAAAAACAAAGATACTTTTATGGCATTTGTTGATTTAGAAAAAGCTTTTGATAATGTTAGGTGGGACAAGATATTCAAAATTTGAAAGAAGTCAGGTCTAAAGTATCGAGATAGAAGCATACTCTATAAACTATATAAGAATCAAGTGGCTATAATAAAAGTAGAGATTCATTAGAGACAAGCATCAATTAAAAAGGGTGTGAGACAAGATTGTAGTCTACCCCGTTAATATTCAACTTGTATGTACAGGAAGCAATAAAGAAAGTAAAAGAAAAATTTCCATGTGGCATAAGTGTTCAGGGAGAAAAAATCAGTATGCTACTACTTGCTGATGACATTGTCTTGTTAGCAGAAAAGGCTGAGGATATTGAGAAATTACTGAATGGCATGAACAAAATACTGAAGGAAGATTTTGGTCTGAATATAAATCAAAGCAAGACTAAAGTGATGAAATGTAGCAGAAATTATACAAATACTAGCTGATTAAATATAAAAATAGTATCAGATGCAATAGCAGAAGTGAGTGAGTTCTGTTACTTGGGAAGCAAAATTACAACCGATGGCCGAAGCAGGAATGATGTTAAAAGCAGAATAGCTCTAGCTCTTCATGAAAAAGAGAAATCTTTTAGTTTCAATAATTGATTTGGGAATTAGAAATAACTTTTTTAAACTCTATGTGTGGAGCACAGCAGTTTATGGAAGCGAAACATTAGGAATACCAGAAAGAAAGAAAATTGAAGGATTTGAAATGTGAAAATTAAGAATGCTGAAAATTAAGTGGATAGACATGGTAAGAAATGAACGAGTTTTGGAAATTATGGGTGAGGAATGAAGTTTGTGGAAGAAGCTTACAGAAAGAAGAGACAGGCTGGTAGGTCATATTTTGAGACATGCAGGATTGGTTAATTTGTTAGTGGAGGGAACAGTCGAAGGTAAGAACTTTAGAGGAAGACAGAGATTAGAATATATGAAGGAGATAATTGAGGACGTGGGTTGTAGGGAATATGTAGAGATGAAGACAGGAAGGGATGGAGGAGTATTGCATCAAACCAGTCGAAGGACTGATGACTGCAAATAATAATAATGATACTAAACGCAAATTTTAAAGAAATATATAACACTAAAGGTAAATATACGGGTGCACAAATAATGTTTTTTTTAATACATTTGTTTTTACTACTTTTTCCATTATAAAGTAAATATATTTTGTGTGATTAATCTCGCGGGAGGGAAAAATGTTCTTGGCGGGCCGCGGGTTGTCCACCCCTGGTCTAGAGTGTGGTATGGGAGCGTCCATAAATTACGTGAGGTGAAATAGGTGGGGGGGGGGGCTCCGTCGAAATCCCACCCAATCTCACCAAGGGGAAGGGGGGTCAACAGAAATCTCATTTGAGGTTATGGTAATTTTTGTTGGACTGTAGGGCTAAAAAGAAAGGTCTACAGAACACGCGAAGGCCGATTTTGGGAGTCTCAAAAAGTTGCGAATGGCGATTTCTAGGGAACGGGGGGTCTCATGGACCAGATCTCAACAGAGGGGGGGGGGGCGAGGTTCGGATATTCGGAAAAAGACCTCACGTAATTTGTGGATGTCCCCTATGCCCTCACTCCATAGTCCATAGGCATTGCGGAGAGGTTTGGAGTTCAACCCAGCAATTTGGCGCTCAGTCTGGTGATTACGAATAAGTTTTGTTTTTCTTTTTACTTATGGCTTTACGCCTCCGAAAGCCAATATCGATGATGTTTCGTTGAATGGTTTGTACGCTGACACTTGTTGATGGCCCAGCGTTGAAATCCGCATCAATTTGCGGAAGGGCTGCGCTTCTGTCACGTTGAACGATTCTCTTCAGTCGTTGTTGGTCCCATCTTTGCAGGATCTTTTTCCGGCCGCAGCGATGTCGGAGATTTGATTTTTTTGCCGGATTTCCCGATATTCACGGTGAATTCGTGAAAAGGTCGTACAGACAAATTCCCACCTCATCGCTACCTCGGAGATGCTGTGTCCCATCTCTCGTGCGCCGACTATAACACCACGTTCAAACTCACTTAAATCGTGATAACCTGCCATTGTAACAGCAGTAACCGATCTAACGCCTACACCAGACACCTGTTGTCTTATATAGGCGTTGCCGACCGCAGCGCCGTACTCTGAGTGTTTACATATCCCTGTGTTTGCATACGCATGCCTATAGTTGTTTCTTTGGCTCTTCAGTGTTAATTTAATAGGCGCTATGGATTTAACGGATCTCCGCATTCGCAAGTGCGGAACTTCCACTTGAAATCCTGCTTCCGCAATTTTTACTGCGGATGTATAGCGGATGTTTTGTTTACATTGTAAAGGCGGATCTACACGCTTGCCAAACCTCGCCAAGCCGTCACAAATTGAAACGTGTGGACAGGGCGTTTGGTTTGGCTTGTGTAGGTTTGCTAGCACTTGCGAAGCGTCTATACCTTTGTGCGGAGTTAGTATGGGTTGTGCACTGACGGCGGACAGACGTGCGTTTCTGTTTGCGGTGATCCAAGCGCTGCAGGAGAAGTGAATGACCGGCCCGACAAGGATATTTTACAATACCTCAAATACTAATATTCAAAATCAGCATAGCTCATCCGGCGGAAGTTATCAAACAGTCCAGATGGCTCATAAAGAAACTACCGAGAGTGCTGGATGAGTGGTTAACGCTTAGCGTCGCATTCGGGATGACGCCTGTTCGAATCCCCATCCGAACATTAAGATTTGGGTTTTCCATGGTTTCCCCAAATCACTCCAGGCCAATGCCGGGATGCTTCCTCCAGAAGGCCACGGCCGAATTCTTTCTCGTTCTTTGTTCCCAGTCCTTTCCCGCCTCTAATGACCTCGACGTCGACGAGGCGTAAAGCCATAAGCAAAAATAGAAAAACAAAGAAACTCATTAAATTTATCTTCCATAAATTCTCTGAAATCAAAACATAATTGATAAACATTATATTACCGTTAAAACCTTAATTATTATACGCTTTAATAATAAAACAATAATTTGTATTAAATGAAATACATACATGAAACTACGTAATAAACATAGTTGCATGAATGAAATTATACCTGGAACAATTTCTATAGTTTTTTTAACACCCACCATATTCTTTGCCGTTTTTCACGTTATTTTTTTTTTTTTTTGGTTACATTTTTATGATAAATATGGGTTAAGCCAAAAGGTTACGGCCAACACAATATGGACGCCCATCTTGCTTTCTTCTCCAAAACATTCAAGCGCACAAGCAATCGTGTGGATGACGATGTTTGGCTCCCTATGATTAACCAAGCGTTTGTAGAGGCTAGGAGTTTAAGGCAAACGCCAAGCATGTGGACACAGAGTAATATATAGTATTCATTCCTCATCATACGAGATTGGGACCATCGTCGTTTAGCTAACAACAACGTGGCTGGTTTTTTTTCTGACGATCTTGCAATAAAAGTGACAATGAAGTGAACAGTGTTATTACGTAAGCAACGAATTTACAACTTTGAACTTGTATTTAAAGTAAAGCGGCCTATTCACGGGCCAACTTATACGACATCCGTGCAGAAATACCGTAGGATGCGCTCACCCACTCACGCTACCTGAAGGGGTCCAACAAAATGTTCCAAGCAGTCCTTTCCACTCGTACTTTCTAGTAGTAGTAGTAGTAGTAGTACAAATGTAGAATTATGGATGAAAAGTATACTTATTTTGATTTTCACTTTATTTTTAATAAAATATTAAAATCTAAATAATAATAAATTCTACTTGGCTTTCTCAAAAAAACCTCTATGTACCATACCTCGCTTTTGCGGATGATTTAGCGATACTAGCAGAAGATGAAGAGACTGCCATCAAACAGCTTGAGACACTCAAAGAATGTGAAGAAAAAGTAGGGTTAGAAATCTCATTGGAGAAAACTGAATTCATATGTTCAAAGACAGAAACAGCAAGTTTGAGAACAAAATACCGTAAAATCACCAGAGTCCCATACTTTAAATACCTCGGAGAATTCATCGAACCAACAGGCCTTGAGATAATCTCGCAGCAAAATCGCCTCCAAAAAATAAAAAAAGCATTAGGGTTAGTGCAAAATCTCTACAAAAAAAAAAAAAAAAAAAAAAAAAAAAAAAAAAAAAAAACCACGTCAAGACAGACGAAAATTCGTCACTACAACACAGTCATAAAACCAACAGTCCTATATGCTAGTTGAAGCGGGTACGGTATACCGCCATTAAATGGTAATTAATTATTATTTTAAATTTACCAAAATGCAAATGATTATTTTTTTGTGGATTGGAAAGGGTTCTCAAAATTATTTATTGATCACTAATAAGAATGAAAAAGTCATAACCTGAACATATATTCTTTGAATGAAGGCCAACAGACATAAGGTGATTTAAATGTAATAATGATAAACAATCAAAAATTATTCACAAACAACACCTTTGCCCTACATTAATGGCCATTAAAATTAAATAATACTAGACAACAAAATATCCCTTTAGATTTTCATATACACACTAACAGTTTACGGCAGGACACGTAATGAGATTATTTGTTAAAACCTATGTCCCTCGTTTCAATCACAGAAACTACTGAATTCAATTTATAAAATGCCACTGGTAATCTCTCAGTTAATATATCGGAGAGTGAGAATTCTTATCGTGCGAACATCTCCGCTCAGAGCGTTATGTTGGGTAACCACTAAGGTTTAAAGTACAAACACAATATTATTAACTGTTGCAATGTTTGTCTTTTTACCGTCTGTCCGGCATTGACGTAGTCAGCAAACTCCGACCCCACACTGAATTTATCTGTCACCTTGTGACTCAAAATGAAGACACAACCGATCGCATGACATGCTGTCGGCTCTCTGGGTCATTCTTGTGCACCAGCACAAGTGAAAACGAACCAGTCAGACCCAAAAAGACCACGAAGAGCATCTTGCGCCACCTTTTAAAACCTCGGGATCTTGCTCCTTCTCCTTGGGCGATTTTCTCTGGTCCTATCGTCGGTGTAGGAGATCCTGCCTCTCTCCTCATTGGAGGACATGAAACAACATTATATATAAAAAAAGAACTATTCTATAAACTAAAATGCTATTGGCAAAACATTCGCCCCTCCAAGCGCTCTCAGGTTCAACACATCATTCCTATGGAAGATTTGTTCGGAAACTGTCGTATTTCTTTCGTGTCCACTCGGTTTTACTAGTTTCACGCAGTGAGCACACACACAGAATCTCTAATTTGGCGTGTCTTGACGTTATCACGTATCTGCAATTGGTCACACAATATATCTCACCCGTCAACTCTGTCCACGCACAGAACTGCGGCTGACCCCATATTGAGCGGCGAAAGGTCATAAATCTGCCTTTTCAAAGTGGCAAGTCCTATTGTGTTTCGTCTTTCTTTCAGCCTGAATAGAGAATTCGCCGAAATAGACTTGAATTCGCTGACCCCTGTCCTGCAGAGAGTCTATCCCGCAACTTGGAATTTTCCCTAAGCCAACGTAATGCGTGCCTTGTTGTGTTGCCCAGATACCTCACGTTAATGTGGTTCTATGTCACACCATAAAGTGAAACGTTAACACTTAACAGAAAAACTTGACCTTGAAGAAATAAAAAAAAAGTAGAGAGAAAAATCTTTTGAAATTTTTTTTGGAGCAAGACTCAGTAAAAATGGTTACAGACTACAATCAAACAAAACAATAGATAAGTTTTCAAATATCGAAATTGACATCAAGAAAAGGCGAATGAAATTCTTTGGTCACCTTAAGAGATTACCAGAAAATCGATTGACAAAAAAGATATAAGATTATGTAACTCCACTTAAAAATCCAACACCTTGGCTGAATGAAATTCGGAAGGATCTTAAAAGTGCAAACATAGGAGCAACAGACATCTCAGAAAGAGACACCTTCAGACACAAAGTAGACAAATGGGAAGTTATAACTGAGCAGCCAAAACAAAAACAATACAGACCAAAGTGGTCGGAATAACGCAAACAAGCATTCTCGGAAAGAATGAAAGCCTATTGGAACAAGAAGAAGAACTCAAAGAAAACTTGATTGGGTCATCTGCTTAACGTCTGCCCTTTATTGGGGGAATTCGCCAATAATAATAATAATAATAAGTTAATTTTTCCACCTCCTTATCCGCTTCCGCAAAACATCCGCATCCGCAAAGATGGCCTCCGTCAGAACCCTAATCGAGGCACGACACACCCTAGATGTTTAATTTAGTTTAATTGCAAGGGAGCACAGGCTCCGGTGGCAATTTCCCTACACACCCATCTTCCCGCTATCCTGCACCTACCTACATTTACCCTCTACAAATTTTATCTTTAAATTCTTTCAAAGTTTTCAGTAAATTATTCATCATTTCTCTTGGTAACTCATTCCAATCCGTGACACCCTTACCTAAAAAAAGAGAATCTTCCCACACCCTTGTGCCTGAAATCGAGTGTCAGCTTGTGGTCATGGTCATCTTTTCCCTTCCATACACTACTTTTCATACCTATTGCAATATCTTTCCATGCCTCATCGCCAGTATATGCCCTGTACACTCCCATGACCCTCCTCATCCTCCTCCTGTCTTCCAATGAATCCCATTTCAGCTCCTTTATCATATCCGTCACTGATTGCATTCTGCGATAATTTCCAGAAACAAATCTAGCAGCCCTTCTTTGCACCCTCTCCAACTCCAGTACTTGATACGTAAAATGAAAATCCCATACTACACTACTATATTCGAGCAATGGTCTCACCAAAGTTTTGTAACCCAATTCCTTTACTTCTCCCGTACATCCCCTCATCACTCTCTCAAACAAGTGCAGAACTTTGAAAACTTTCCCTACCACCTGTCCAATGTGTCCTGCCCAGTTAAGCTTGTTATCAAAAGTAATGCCAAGATATTTACATTTCAAGTCTTCAGCAAGCAATAACCTTTTGTTTTTTATTTGTTTATCTAATAAGCTGACTCTTCTTCGCATTTATCTTCATCCCATGTTTACCAACCCAACTTAGATATCCTGTCCAGATCACCCTGCAACTGTTTACAATCCTCTGTCGTTTTGATTATTTTTTGCAGCATTATGTCATCTGCAAACAATCTAATTTCAGATAGTAAACAATCAACACAATTATTCATTAGAATAATGAATAGCAATGGTCCCAATACGCTACCCTGTGGCACACCCATTTTTACTCCTACTTCTTTTGATACTACATTTCCTACTAACCCTAACTTTCTGTTTTCTACATTTTAAAAATTCGTTTGTTAGTCTAGACGACAGTGGTTTAGAGTGTCGGGTGTGCTGGACCGCCGCTGTTCCCACGCCGTCGCTAATTAGAAGAGTAATTAGCAGCCTTGATTACGAGGCAGCCGCCGCGTCGCATACTAAATCTGATCGAGTCCGCACCGTCACTCAGAACAGGAACGCGGCGCGGCCTCCTGAAGCCAGCTGCAGACGCGCTCCTGTAACGAATCATATTTGCAGGATAGTCTCATATTTGGGTTATTTATTTATTTATCAATCTTGTATCATAGATCCCTGTTAAGGAACAACCTCTGGGATGTGAAACATGTCATGGTTAATACACACACATACAATATGAATAATAATCATAGTGAAAACAATTATACGCTACAAAGGCGAATAAAGAGGACACAAATAGATATTAATTTCTACAACTAAGTTTTTCAAAAGGTCATATTGAACGCGATCAATTAGTTTGTTAAAATTCTTGAATAAAGTAGAAGGAGTTGCCAATAAGATAATCTCTCATTTCTGCTTTGAATATATCTTTATTATCTGCAAACTGTTTTATACTCTTGATTAAACAGATGTATCACAGAATAATTAACTTCTTTTTGTACTAATGACAGATATGTTTGTGATTTGTGCAAGCTATTTCTGTTTCTTGTATTGAAATCGTGTACCTGTGAATTAGAAGTAAACAGGTTAAAATGTTCTATGACAAAGCACATGAGAGAATATATATAGGCTACTGAGAAGTCATTGCAAGAATACTGAGTTTTTTAAAGAGTTGTCTTGGTTTTCCATACAGCATCCTAATAGCTCTTTTCTGCGCTATGAAAACTTTTTTTTTACTTTGTGAAGAGTTTCCACAAAAAAATTATGCCACATGACATCACTGCATGAAAATATGAGTAGTAAACCTGTTTCGTTAATGCTACTTTCTTAAAAATACAATAAAAAATAAAGACTTTTACACTGATGTGTGCGTGGAGACTTTCCCGGCGTACTGAAGCAATGTAGTCTTCACGGGTGTGCAGCCGGATGGTGTTTTGGAAACACAACGTTTCGACAACCAGCTCGGCTGTCTTCATCAGGTGTCCGGTGTCTACAGGCTGACGAAAGCTGGCAGTCACCGCGTAGACTGGCTTAGCCTCCCAGACAGACCTCCTAATATACCTGTCGGCGTGGCGGAAGAGCAACATCACCTTGGCAGAGCGCAAAGCTTTAGGTGCTTTACGCCGCAGAGATGACATAGTCGTTTTACCAGCGGATAAGGGTAACGCCACTGTTCTCCTTTCCGCGGCACAATACGACGAAAAGGTGGTGAGCCTCCTCAACGACGCTTCTTACACACCGTTGGACGCCGACCCTACCGCAAGAGTTGTGAGGAAGACGATGGCCCTTATCAAAAAGGCCGAACTACCAGATGAGGTGATCAAGAAAATCAAGCCACGAGCTGCTAGACCACCGAGACTTTATGGGTTGCCCAAGGTCCACAAACAGGAGGTACCATTGAGACCTATTGTCAGTGCCATCGGGGCACCAACGTATCAGCTGGCCAAGTATCTGACACGACTTCTTAGCCCCTTGGTGGGTCATTGCTGTCATCACGTTAAGAACTCGACGGAATTTGTTGAGACCATCCGGTCCATAACAGTTTCAGATACTGACATCCTGGTCAGCTTCGACGTGGTATCCCTCTTCACCAGGGGGGCTCAAGCCCCCCCCCAAAAGTATCTTGGTCCACCCCTGACATTGTAGTTTTGAGACTTTTTTTTTTTTTTTTTTTTTTTTTTTAGCTCTACGGATTTGAGGCCCAAGGAGGCTATAAATACTACCTTTTTCCCGTCTGAAGCCCCCCCCCCCAAAGCCAAAATCCACTGAAGGCAAGCCCTCTGAACGAAAATTCACTCAAGCCAAGCCCCCCCCCCCCAAAACCAAAGTCCGCTCAAGCCCCTCCCAAAATAAAATCCTGGATCCGCCCCTGCTCTTCACTCGTGTACCAGTAAGGGACACACTGGACCTGATTCGCCGTCATTTTGAACCGACCATCGCAGACCTGTTTGAACATGTTCTTACATCTACTTATTTCATGTATGGAGGGAGGTATTACGAACAAACCGACGGAGCGGCTATGGGGTCACCGCTCTCTCCAGTGGTAGCGAACCTCTATATGGAGGATTACGAAGAGAGGGCACTAGAGAGTGCCAGACTTAAACCATCTTGCTTCTTCCGCTACGTTGACGATACCTTCGTCGTGTGGCCACACGGTATCAAGGCGTTGTATGAATTCCTCAATCATCTCAATGGAATTCACCCTAATATTCGTTTTACGATGGAAGTGGAAAAGGACGGATGCCTTCCTTTTCTGGACATCTTGGTAAAGAGGAAACCCGACGGTATTCTGTCTCACAGCGTATACCGCAAACCCACCCATACTGAACGCTACTTGGATGCAACCAGCTTCCATCACCCGTCACAACGCAACTCCGTACTGGCCACACTGGTACACAGGGCGAGGGCAATCTCCGATCGTGAGAGCCTGCCGGAAGAAATGAGACACCTCAGGACCGTCTTCGAACGGAACGGTTACTCTCGACGGCAGATAGAGCGGGCCTTCACTCAGAAGCCACCAAGACCGTCGCCGGAGCAAGAAGAACAACCAAAAAATCTTGCTTTTCTCCCATATGCCGGGAACACGTCGGGAAAGATTGGGAGACTTCTGGCGCGGCACGGGATTAAAAGTATCTTCCGACCTCCCGCCAAGATACGCGATTTGCTGCGATCGGTAAAAGATGACGTGGGCCTAAGAACACCGGGAATTTATTCCATACCGTGCGAATGCGGTAAGGTGTATATCGGCCAGACCACCAGAACGATCCAAGAGCGCCTCACCGAGCACAGACGAAACCTAAGGCTGATGCAACTTGAAAAGTCTGCAATTGCCGAGCACGCCTTCGACGAGGAGCATAGAATCGAGTTCGACAAGACTGTAGTGTTGGCCAGGGCCTCCTCCTTCTGGGAGTCAATCATAAGTGAGGCACTAGAAATCAGGCTTAATAACAACAACATTAACCGGGATGGAGGGCTCTATCTGAGTGAAGCCTGGAATCCTATTATTAGGGATCTCCGACGGAAGCGGGACGGATCGGCGCAGCGCGGCGTGGACACACAGCCACCAATCTCTGCCATTTCTTCAATTGGCAGTGTTTTTGGGAGTTATTATCCTAGGATATTTTCTCCAATTAATAAGGTTGGTCTGTTCTTCTGAGTTGGTGGGTCTTTATTTTTGGTGCATTAATTTATTAAGCTCAATGGTCTTTTGTGTCGGTCAGCTGAAATGTCGTATTGGCCGATGTTTTTGACCATTAGATTTTTTTACTTCTGGGAGCTTTTGTAGAAGGATTTTGCCAGCAGCCTGAATCTATCCAAGAGCATAGGCAGTGCTGTAGCCTCGTGTAGGGCATCGGTCGCAAAATGACGTGGCAAGTGTAGGGCTCTCTTCAATACCCGATTTTGGATGACTTGTAGCTTTTGTATTTGGTGATTTGCGGCGTATGCCCATACAGGGCATGCATATTCCATAATTGGACGGATGGGGGTTGTGTAGATTTTGATTCCAATAGTTGGAGGTAGTCGGCTATTAAAATTGATGAGTGGGTAGAGTTGCTGTAATCTCGCACTCGCTCGGCATCTGATTTCCTCTATGTGGACGTGCCACGTTAATCTCCTATCCAGTGTGACCCCTAGATAGTGAACAGTTGTAGACCAGGGGATGTCCTTGCCATTGAGGTGTAGTAGAGGAAGAGGTATCACCGGTAGCGCTGGGTCGCATCTACGCGTAAGCATAATGGCTTGCGTTTTAGCAGGATTTATTTCTATTCTCCACCTCCTAGCCCAAGCAAGAGTTTTCTGTAGGACTTCCTGGAGACGACGTGTTACAATAGCTCTGCTTCTGCTGTCAGAGAAATATGCGGTGTCATCTGCGTAGGTCGCAATCTCTACACCAGGGTTATTAGGCACGTCAGCTGTGAACAATGTATAGAGTACTGGTCCGAGAACCGACCCCTGAGGGACACCGGCCCGGATCCGTCTTCTAGTGGAGAAAGCATTGTTGACGCGGACACTGAATGTGCGGCCGGCGAGGTAGCTCCTAATAAGTTTCACATATGGTCCTGGGAACCCCTGCTCATAGAGCTTGAGCAGGAGTCCCGAGTGCCATATCGAGTCGAATGCCCTGGAGATATCAAGTAGAACCAACCCGCAGTATTCCTTGAAGTTAAAGGCTCTGGTGGCTTTCTCGACGACTCTCATGAGCTGCTGAGTGGTGGAGTGGCCTTTTCTGAATCCTAGTTGGTGGTTTGGGATGATACTGATTGCTTCTATGTGGGTGTACAGTCTTTTGAGTAGCAGTCTCTCAAACACTTTACTGACAGCTGGAAGGAGGCTAATAGGCCGGTAGTGTTGAGGAAAGAGTGGGTCCTTACCGCTCTTGTGTATACCGACCACTTCTGCGTGCTTCCAGTTTAGTGGGTATTGTTGCTGTCTTAGAATTTTATTGAAGATCGCTGTCAGAAATGTTATCGCCTCAGGTGGTAGTTTGCGGAGGAGAAGGTTGTTAACCTTGTCCCGACCCGGAGCCTTGCGAGGGGGAAGTTTAGAAACACAGCTGGCTACTTCCTCAGCAGTGATTGGCTCAATTTCAAACTCGTCCTCCGCATTGAGGAAGACTTGTAATCTACGGCGCACTGTATTCAGATGGCGATGATTCACCTTGGTTTGCGCTGGCCGGAAGTTCTTTTCAAAGGTGTCTGCTAAAGCATTAGCCTTATCTTCAGGGCTATATACAAGTCCTCTCTCGCCGTGGAGCGGTGTAAGTCGTTTCCTGTGTCGGGTGAACCTCCTGGTTTGGTTCCAAAGTGATTCATCGTCCGGGTTAAGCATAGAGATGCGGGCATCACATTCCCTATTTCTATGCTCCGTCAGGGAAACCTTTAGCTCCCTCTGTAGGCAGTTTAGAAGTCGTTTTGTAAGGGGGTTCCTTGTTAATCTCCATTCTTTCGCCACCCGATTTTTATGACGTATTTGCGCCAGAAGTTGAGGCGGAAGTTGCGTGGATGCGTGCTTGGGTGTCTTTAGTGGTGTCGTGGCCGTAGAGGCGTTGCGTACTGCCATTTCAAATTTTTGGATGGCTTCATCGATGTTGCCTGTATCAGCGGCAGCAGTGAATTCATCTTTAAGTAGCTGTTGATAGCGTCTCCAATTGGTTTTATAATAATTGGGCCTGGTTTCTTCCAGTGTTTGCCAGGGTACGATGGTAATCTCCACCAGCACTGGGCAATGGTCCGACGACAGCCGGTCAATGGTGGAGGCAGCCACAAAGCCGGGAATACCTTTCGTTATGAGTATATCAAGTACGATCGGACTTCCTCCAGCGCCGGGATAATGCGTAGGCTCCTCAGGGCCGGTCACACACATGTCGTACCTGTTTGTTAGTCTTCGCAGAGCCTTACCCGCCTGGTTAGCAACCCTACTATTCCAGTCAGGGTGCTTGGCATTAAGGTCCCCTCCAATCAGGAGTTTACCTCTGGTGGCGGCTAAATTTGTGAAGTCAGCCTCCTCCATTTTTCTACGGGGGCGCGGCGTGGAGGGAGCAAATGGCGCCGGTCGGGTGCCGCAGCGGAACGCAGAATGAGTTGCGCCCACGTCCAATCAGAGCGGGCCTACCCCACTACCATTGGTAGTTTTGTCAGTGATGTCAGGTTAGGTTTGGTTTGGGGACACAATTTATTGCACTTTAGGGGGAAAAACCATGGCTGTGGTCATCATAGATGACCTTGGTGATGACTGATGTTGTTGTTGGACTTTATACAGGATTGTAAATAATACTTAGTGGTACTTTATGTTGATGCCACGTTCTTGGCATTACTGTGCCCAGGGTGGCGAATCTGTCAATCTGGTGTCTTCTTGCTTCTATATTTTCTATGAACTTGTTGGTTTGGTTGTATATCTGTGTGTGTACTCTTTCTATATTCGTTGCCAAATGGATGTGCTCATTTGAAGTGTAGGGCGGTGCGGATAAGATCATTCGCAGACATTTGTTTTGGAGCCTTTGGATGTTGGAGATGTTCGACGGGCTTGCTGTTCCCCATATTTGACATCCATAGAGCAGATATGGTACAATTATGGATTTGTATAGCCGGATTTTAGTTGTGGTACTCAAATTGTTGCTCCGTAGCACTGGAGCGAGATTTGATGCTATGGCCAGTCCTTTCCTTCGTCTATCTAGGATGTGCTCTCGGTACAGTAATTTTTTGTCCAGTATGACACCTAAGTAACGATGCTGGGGTACCCAGGCTATTTCTTGCCCCATTACGGAGAGTTGATCAGGTAGGATGGGTCTCTTCTTGGTGAAGTATATCCCTGCACATTTGGTGGCATTGATTTTGACTTTGTTGTTTCGGCACCATTCTGTGAAGGAATCAATGCCCCTTTGAAGGTGGATGATGTTGCGGTCATGTCTGTTACCAGAGGCGTGGAGCATCGTGTCATCGACGAACTGAGCCTTCTTCACATGTGGTGGTGTCGGTATTTTGTTGACGTAGATGTTGAACAGCGTTGGAGCTATGACTGATCCCTGTGGGATTCCTGCCGTGATTGTATGGATTGATGATCGTTGTCCGTCCACTGTTACGTAGAATCGTCGGTTGTTTAAGTAACTTCCTATGAGTTTTACATAGCAGTGGTTAATTTTTGTTTCGGTATGTAGCTTGTGGATCAGGTTTTTATGCCATACTTTGTCATAAGCTTTTTCCACGTCGAAGAAAATGGCTGCCGTCGATTTGCTATGGTTGAAGTTTTTGCTGATATCTTCTGTTATTTTCAGAAAGTAGGCTGGTTGCTGCCACACAGCTTTGGAAACCGAATTGCTCTATTTGTATAGTTTTATCGGCTTCGAGGCTAGAGTTGAGTCTTATGATCAGCACTCTTTCCAGAACTTTTGAAGTTGAGGAAAGGAGGCTGATAGGGCGGTAACTTTCTATGAGGCGGTGATCTTTTCCTCGCTTGGGAATAGCCGTTATCTTCGCCGTTTTCCATGCCGTCGGGAAGTAGCACTGGAGTAGACAGGCATTGAAGATACAGGTGAGTAGTACTACGGCTTTCCTAGGTAGATTTTTCAAATGATGATTTTCTACTTTGTCATGCCCTGGGGATTTTTTCGTCTGCAGTTTGTGAATTATCCTTCGCACTTCTCCTGGTGTTGTGAGGAGTGGTAGGTCCGTTGGTGGGGTGTTGAGGACTTCGTCTGCTAGCCTCTCTATATCTTCTGCCGCCTGCTGTTCAGCTGCTGTCAGCTCGTATTCAGCGGGGGTGTACTGTTGGGCAAAGTTTTCTGCCAGGGCCTCCGCCTTCGCGAGGGGTGTGAAGCACTGGCCTCCCTTGACCATTTATAGCAATCTTGGGGTCACGAGGCTGTTTGAGAGCTTTAACCAGCTGCCATGCTTCTCTGTTTTCTAGCATTAGGGTATCCATTCTGTTCTCCCATTGCGGACCGCGTATGAAGCCACCGCTTCCGGCCAATCAGAGCTGGTCTTCCGCCACGCCGACAGGTA
>JARYHS010008075.1:186385148-186462064 GCA_031002005.1 Vandiemenella viatica
GATGTTACATCGTTTAAAAGCAGGAATAATTTAATTTCCATGCAGCGCACACTCTGGTGACAATTTTCATAATCACCTATTTACCCTTTTCATAGTATTGGTATTGTATTGTATCCCATCTATTTTTGCTCGTTAAGAATTTTAAATATTTTCAGCATGTTTGCTAAATTATTCTAATCGCCGACTCCCTTACCAACAAAAATATTTTCTCCCCACACTCTTAAGCCTGAAATCGAGAGCCCGCCTGTGGTCGCGGCTGTATTTTCCCTTCCAACCACCTCTCGTACTTGTTCCACGAATATGTTTGCGTGCTTAATACGGACACGACACTACATCGGCGGCCAGCTTGTTCCGATAAAGTTGGTGCATCTACAAACACGTTTTGATAGATTTCGACTATCTCATTTCATCAGAGTTCGACTATCGTCCATTTAGTTTCGATAGAGTTCGAACATTGATCTGCTCACTTCGGCTATCGAACATCTCGTTTCGATAGGTTTTCATCATCGGCTATCTCTTTTCGAAATAATTCTACCATAGTTACAATTCGACTATCGAACAGCTAATTTCGTTCGAGTTCGACAATCAATAATATCATTTCGTTATAGTTCTACTATCGACGATCTCATTTTGTTAGAGTTCAACTATCGACCTGCTCATTTCGATCTAGTTAGACTATCGACAAATTCATTCGTTAGAGTAGCTTATTTCGTCCATCTCTTTTCTTAAGAGTTCGACCACCTCATTTTTACAGAGAACGTCTATCGACAATCTCATTTGATAGATTTCGATCATCGGCTATCTCTTTTCGAAATAATTCGACCACTGACGAACTCATTTTGTTACAATTCGAGTATCGAAGAGCTCATTTAAAGGACTTCAACTATCAATCAGCTCATTTCGATCGGTTTCAAGCGTCGACGAGATCATTTCGATCGAGTTCGGCTATCGCCACCTCGTTTGGATAGATTTCGATCATCGACTATCATTTTACGAAATAATTCGACCGTCAACGAACACTTTTCGTTACAATTCGACTATGTAACAGCTTAAATCGATGCAGTTCAACCATCGACCAGCTCATTTCGATCGAGTTCTCCTATCGAGAATCCCATTTCGTTGGAGTTCAACCATGTACCTGCTCATATCGATCGAGTTCAACCATCGACCAGCGCATTTCGATCGAGTTCTCCTATCGAGCATCTCATTCCGTTGGAGTTCAACCATCTACCTGCTCATATCGATCGAGTTCGACCATCGACCAGCTCATTTGGATCGATTTCGACCGTCGCCCATTTCGTTCCATTCCAGCTCATTCCGACTGAGTGTTTGGTGTTGGTGGCGGCGCGGTGACAGGGAACGAAGCAATTAGCGGCGCCGGGAGCGCGCGGCTGCCGATGTCCCATTGTGTGTCGTGTCACCATTTGCATTGAATGGGCGCCTCGCTACCGGCCGCGTCCATCCATCAACGCCGCTACGAGCGCTGCAGACGGGCTCGCACAGTACTTCCGGTTAGCACTGGGCGCTGAAGAGAGCGCTCCACCTGCCAATGAGATCCTCCACGAGACAGCGGAGATCTCGAGACTTCGGGATAGGTATAAAAAAAAAAATAGCAAGACACTTTTACCAAAACACTGAGGAGAGCGACAACCACCTTATTTCGCTCTCTATATGCGCGTCACGAACAGAGAGACAGAGAGAAATAGGGTTGACATAGAATATGCGACGTTGCCGCGTTTGACTATTCGCAGTACATTTCTAAGGCTAGTGTCACACGCTTTAGAAGTTCTCTCTTGAGCTTTGGCAACGTCGCAGATCGGCCCTCTTGCGTCTGCTTCGCGCTTAAAATGCTTATATACTTTCAAATCTTGCTTTTTGCTTTGACTGTGCAGAACCTTACACTTGTGTTGTTCATATTCCATTATTTAGAATAGGATTATTGCAATGCTCACTGATTTACAATTCACAAACACATCGCATTCGACACTCGTGTTAACGCGACAGGCTCTGGATTGTTACTGAATGTGATGACGTACATGCGCAGACCCTAGCTAAACTGGGTCGCCATCGCTCGTGAAGCGCACTATAGCACAGTATGACATGCACGAGGGTCCACATAGAAGACCACTCCAGCAGCGGACAGAAGAAAACCAGTGGGAAAACCACAAATACACTGCGAAACGGATGCACTTACAATGTTAAATTAAATTAAATAAAAAAATATAAGAAATAAATAAAAAATATATAAAAAATAAAAAGATAAATAAAAAATTAAAAAAAGGCTCAACAGAAATGAAAAATATAAAAGCAAAAACAAGCGCTTACACGGAAACAGCAAATAAAAGAAGGCAATGCCGGCCTCGGTAGCGTAGGGGCTAGAGTGCTAGCTCCGCGTACCGAAGGTCGCCGGTTCGAGTCCGGCCGAGGGTGTGAGTGTTTAGTGTTGTGTCTGTGATTGTCTTATTCGTGTTGTAGTGTCCTTGTGTCAATACTTGATAGCAACAAATCACATTGAGCTGGCTGTATGGTCCAGTAGCCGAATGCCATTAAAAAAAAAAAGGCAATGCCAAGACGGCAAGTACTTGTGACAAGAATCCCTTAACCTAAGGGCTAAGGGAGATTGATAGAGCCTCTGCTGCCACGCACTGTTTGAGAGTCGCAACGGTTTGGATGAAGAGGAACGACAGGCGATGCTACCGTTGTGGCTGCCCAGTGCGGTCACTCGAGACCTGATGGCGCGGCCAGTCAGACAGCAGTACCGCGCAGAGGCCGAGTGACCAGGCTTCACCAGGGAGCGTTCATAAACTACGCAGCTCCAATTTGTGGCGTCCTCTGAATTCCCCCCCCCCCAAACGTAGCCCCACGTGGCTTTTGCCTCTATAACCCCCCCCCTCCCCACCGCGTAGCTTTTTCCGTTCTGATTTCAGAAGACATTTTGTACTGTTTTCTCTTGTCAGACTATCGTAAATTACATACGGAGATAATTAAATGTCGAAATAAATATTAACACGCTATTGTGTGTTCTGTACTGTAGTACACTCGTACAGTGACGTGTACTACATTTTTTCGAGACTGTGAAAGTTTGCGTATGCGTGTGGAACGAGCTGAACAGCCAGTTGTAAATAATTTAGTATTTCTAAATAATTAAAATGGTCGCTACAATTTCGTTTTATGTATCGACGACGCGGAGAGAAGAAGGGGTGCTCCGGCAGACGGACTGGCCGGACTAGCGAGGACTTGCGGAAGACCTCGTGGTGGAGAGAAAGCGTGTGTGCGTGCACGTGGAGGGAGACATCAGGGAGACTGCGTGTGGGACAGTGCTACACGTGAGCACAAGCGTGTTCCTATGTTTCAGGAGGCACGGCGATCAACATCCTAAATACTGTGCACCAAAACCTCACCAAGCGGTAATGATGTCTGCATACCGGATTGTTTTAACTACAAACCGTTGCGATAACAGAGCATTAATTTCTCTGCTCGAATATCATCTGAGACTAGTCGCTCAACAGTAAAAACGATATTTTTTTTTCTTTCGGGCTTATGTGTCCGTTCTGTTTAAGTATAATTTGGCGTAACTGAAAAAAGTATTTAACACTTTTTTAGGAGACTTTTGCAGTTTGGAACCTACCATTTGGGCTTGAGTTCTGTTGCTTATGTGAACCGAGCGTGGTGGGTGAGCGGTTAACGTTCTGGCCTCGCATTCGGGAGGACGCCGTTTCGAATCCCCGTCCGGGCATCCAGATTTGGGTTTTCCCAAATCACTCCAGGCGAATGCCGGGATGCTTCCTTCAAAAAGGCCATGGCCGAATCCTTCCCGTTCCTTGTCCCCAGTCCATCTCGCCTTTAATGACCTTAGCCGTCGACGAGGCGTAAAGCCGTAAAAAAAAAATAATAAAAAAACCTTATATGACCACGCTATTTTAACTTATATGACCACGCTATTTTAACTTATATGACCACGCTATTTTAACTTATATGACCACGCTATTTTAACTTATATGACCACGCTATTTTAACTTATATGACCACGCTATTTTAACTTATATGACCACGCTATTTTAACTTATATGACCACGCTATTTTAACTTATATGACCACGCTATTTTAACTTATATGACCACGCTATTTTAACTTATATGACCACGCTATTTTAACTGGGGGCGGGGTAGAAATTTCAAATGTGATAGGAACATTAACAAAAAAGTACCTCTGACTCTATGGGTACGGAAACTACTTGTGTTTCTCATAATTATCAAATCCCACAGATGGCAGCAGCTCAACAAAGAGGTCTCTGCGTTTGCATTTTGTTTTTCTTCCCGTTTGAATTGAGTTCAACGATTTCTATAATTTTATTTCAATGTAATGTGGACGTAGTGATTTGACTAAGGTTTTCAGTGTATTTTAAAATATCACACTTAGAAAACTAAATAAATAAATAATGATAGTTGTGTGGATAATATCAACACAATACAAAGGCTGAAGGGTGTACGTATGTTGTGTCGTGGTCTCTGGTGACTTCCTCGTGGAGGAGCGTCCATCTTGCCTGGAGACTTTTTTGTTTTGTTTTGTTTTGCTAATGGCTTTACGCTTCGCATACGTCGAGATAATTGGAGGCAGGAAAGGACTGGGGACAAGGCCATGACCTTGACGAGACACATCCGGCATTCGCCTGGAGTGATTCGTGGAAACCATGGAATACCCAAGTCTGGATGTCCGAACGGGGATTCGAACCGCCGTCCTCCCGAATGCGAGGCCTGTGCTCACGCACCACGCTCGGTTCCTGCTACGTGACGTCGTAAGTAATACGTATTCTACGCTGGGCCATAAACCTTCTAACTACGTAGACACCAACGTCACTGGTTTTGTAGTTCTGCGTGGTCTTCGGACAAAGGGACACACACATACAGAGCGTGGTGGTGTAACGGTTACCGTTCTGGCCTCGCATTTCGGGAGGACGCCGGTTCGGATCCCCGTCCGGGCATCCAGATTTGGGTTTTCCATGGTTTCCCAAATCACTCCACAGGCGAATACCGGGATGCTTCCTTCAAAAAACGCCATGGCTGAATTCCTTCCCGTTCCTTGTCCCCAGTCCCATTCCGCCTCTAATGATCTAGACGTCGACCAGACGTAAAGCCATAAGTAAGAAAATAAAATTAAAATTAAATTTAAAAAGACAGACACCTGCAGCCAGCTCGCAGGTTTAGCAGATTTAACTGTTTGGATGCTGTGTTTTTGGGGTATTACCGCGTACAAGTGTAGAGTATGACGTTAGGTGCGCCATCTTAGAAATTCAGCGTGATCTGGATGTTATTTTGGCTAGGTGCGTTGAGTGGCAACCTACTCTAAATTGTGAAAAGTGTAAGACAATGAGCATAACTAACAAAAAGAATCCAATTTTTTAGAAATACGAGTTAAACAATACACTTATTGAAATGGTCGATTCTATGACATATTTTGGAGTAACAGTACAAAGGAACATGAAATGGGACATACACATCAATTCGTTAGTAGGTAGAGCAAATTCTAGGCTGCGATTCATAGGTCGAATCTTGATAAATTGTAATGAACAAACAAAGGAGATAGCGTACAAATATTGTGCGTCCACATTTGGATTAGTGTTGTGCATTTGGGATCCGTTTCGTAAAGGGTTGATCGAAAGTATAGAGAAATACAGAGACAGAGAATAGCCGCTCGATTCGTGACCGCTTGCTACAGTCCTTATGAAAGCGTCACAGAACTGATTAGTAGACTAGGCTGGAGTCTCTGGTAGATAGACGACGCACGTTTCGTTTAAACTTATTGTGTACTCCCACTTTCATTTTGAGTGTAGTGAAATACTTCTTCCACCAACCTATTTGAGATGGAAGACAGGAAAGATAAAATTAGAGAAATAAGGTTCCGCACTGATTCTTATATGAGTTCTTTATTCCCTCGTACCATTAGGGATTGGAATGCACAGCAAAGAGATTGGCAGAGGGTGCTCAGCACCAAAGCTACCCACAATTTTGTGAATTACAGAGTATATATGTAGATGAAGATCTTTGTGATATGTCAATAATTCGCGCGCCATACAGCAGTTGTGGGGTACCATATTATCAGTAACCCCGCCATCTGGATCTGGTGCAGCAGAACTTTGGCAGGTATCTTCAATGGTAAAAGAAAGGACGTAGAAGGTTCTAGAGGATAAAGACAATGGCGGAAATCGGAAAGGAACGAATAGATTTATCTAGTAGGAAACTTTAAACTCGGACAGCGGTATGTATCGAGAAACGTTTCCTGCCGTCCTCACGTGGGTTTTCCAAGGTCGCTAGAGGTGAATGCAGGGATGGTTCCTTACCATAGCTCATGGGCGCCTCCTACTATATCCCGTATATCCCTTCCAGTTCACAAACGACTACACATTAGCATAGTGCAACGCACCCTTCACCACACACTTAGTAGTATCTCGGGAATGATTTGTATATATGGCCCAAAAGTTCGGTGTATACTGAGGCACAGAAATGCTTAGGAAAATTTAACTATGAATCGTTTCAAATAAATAGCAAGCAATTTAAAAATTTTAAAAACTAGTTCTTGCTCTCGAGAGTAGTCATGATGGTTACCAACCGATATGCATTTTCCATCGCACGAATCTGGTATGTTTGGTTACGAATTATGCGTCAGGTAAATGGCAAGTATCAGTACTTTCCAGACAGAAAACAATTTCGCAATTTATTTATTCAGGACGTGTAATATCAAACCATGGCTTCGCGCTTTAAACTTCTGCGTAGTGACAAGAGTCTTATTTGAGTACGCAGGAAGCTGGTAAAGCTTACTACTGCTTACTTCTAAAACCAGAGTGATAGAGGGTGCACCAGAGAAGTGACGGAATTGTGTTGCAAAAGTTTGGGACCAAGCGTGGTGGTGTAACGGCTAGCGTTCTGGCCTCGCATTCGGGAGGACGGCGGTTCGAATCCCCGTCCGGGCATCCAGATTTGGGTTTTCCATGGTTTCCCAAATCACTCCAGGCGAATGCCGGGATGCTTCCTTCAAAAAGGCCATGGCCGAATTCCTTCCCATTCTTGCCCCCCCCCCTCCTTTCTTGTCTCTAAAGACCTCGCTGTTAGAGAGACGTTAAGCAGATAAAAAAAAAAGTTTGGTCAGGTCATTGCTCCAATATGGTGGTGCAGTATGGGACCCACATCTTCGGCGTATGTGTGTGTTTTTTGTTTGTTTGTTCACGACTTTACGCCTTGCTGACGTCGAGGTCATTAGAGGCCGGATGTGATTGGGGGCAAGGAACGGGAAGGAATTCGGCCATACCCTTTAAAGGAAGCATCCCGGCATTAGCTTGGAGTGATTTGGGGAAACCCAAAATATAAATCTGGATGCGGGGACGGGGATTCGAACCGGCTCCTCCTCAAGGGACTATGGAGTATTACAACGGTACCCTGTTTATATATTTGCTGTTTGACGTTTCTGCGACCGCTTGGCCGACCTCCTCTGTTGTTCTGTTCTGAGAGCGTTGGGTCTGCTGGACTCGTCTGAACAGAGCCGGCAGTGTGCTGCGAGAACAAGGAGCGCCTTCACGGAGCGCGCACTGGTCCAGGCCACAGCAGTTACTGCAAACACCACCAAATCATAACCTCTCGGGATTGGACCTTCATAAGACGAGAAAATGTCTTAAGAATCTATGCCACGTGTGAGGAAACCTTCGCGCCCAAATGAGCGACAGGTTCTGTCCACGTAATATTAGACCGTAACGCTGCTATGCTCGTGGGTATTGTCATGTTTACTTAATTATTTCTTTAATTTCAATTTACTATAAACAACTAAACATTTCACGAAGATTACTGTGGCGCTGTTTGATACTGGCCTTTCTTTTTTTTTTTTCTTTTATCAGTCTCTCCTGTGATTTCATACAATCCTCCAACCCTTCCTATCTTGCGCTAACCTTTTCATTTCAACATTACAATCTAAGACCTCAATTATCTGCTACATATATTCTAATCTGTATCTTCCTGGCTAACTAGACAATTCTTTTTCTTGTCGTCAGTCTTTCGACTGGTTTGATGCAATCCTCCATCCTTTCCTATCTTGTGGTAACCTCTCCCTCCAAACATACCCGTTAAAACCCACGACCTCAATTATCTGCTTCATATATTCTAATGTCTGTCTTCCTCTACAGTTATTACCTTCGACTGTTCCCTCCACTAACAAATTAACCAAACCAGCACGTCTCAAAATATGACCTACCAGCCTGTCTCTTCTTTCTGTGAGACTCTTCCATAATCTTCTTTCCTCGTCTATCATTTACAAAACATGTTCATTCCTTACTTTGTCTGTCCACTTAATTTTCAGCATTCTTCTGTAGCACCACATTTCAAATGCTTCAATTCTATCCCCGTCTGGTATTCCTATTGCCAGAACCAGATCTAGAAAGGGGAAAGGGGGGGGGGGGGTTAGACCGGGTCGCTTACCCCGGGCGGCACATTAGGGGGCGGCCAAATCATGTTAGGAGGAGCAAATTTACGTCGCGGACCTTTTCATCGTATTATTTTTGTTCCACTACAGGCGACAGTACAAGAGATAGCAGTTTTTACCCAGCTCGAAAAATTCCTACATCCACCACTGCCTATTGTTCACGGTTCGTTAGCATGAAGTTACACTTTTAGAAATTTCTTGGGCACTGTCGTGTATGAATGTTTCTGACAGGAAGGTTTCTGTTTTTGGAGAAGGCTCTTTTGGCTGGAGCTGGAGTGAGGCAGGTGTGGGCCGCACAGTGGCCGGATGTTGTCGGCAGGTGGCGTGACGGCTACCGTGCGAGTCTACACCTGCCAGTCACATGACACCGCTGCGGAGGCTTCCAGACACTCCAAAGTGAGTCGAACGCACGACTGTGCGGCAACGAGCCACAAGTGTGAATAAAGGCGGGTACAGATCAGGTCGAGGCAATGCGCGAACGGGTCCGAGGCGAGGCGAGGCGGGACGCATGTACGCTTTGATTGCACGAACGCCGTTCGCCGAGGCATCGAACGAGACAGGTATCCGTCCATTCGTTTGTTCTGTCAAGTCGGCAGTGCTGTGAAGTTAGAGCGTGGGTGTGGATCGCGGTGACTATTTAGCAGTGTCTATACTAGAGCTGCAGTCATACGGATTACTAGCCTAGTTGAAGAGAGTGCTGCGCAGCTAGACTTTATTGCAATACAATGCTTACTAGTGGTAAAGTATTTTTAAACATTATGCTGAAACGTTGCAAGAATGTCATCCACTGACTATATATTTTTATTAGAGTCGATTCGGGAGAAAATTTCGAAGAATGATACAAATTTTCCAAAAGTAGTAACCGCTGAAGAAGGTTAGCCGTAACACTCCTATACTTGGCAACTGATGATTCATTTATTAGCTTGCAGCTGATTTCAAGAACACTACCAGAAGTATGAGGAACTATTATAAATATTTACAGTTTTAAAAATGAGAATAATGCCGACTCACATTGCTAGTGTTGTAGTTTCCAGAAGAGTGATAGACATTCTGAGACACTGTATTTGTGATCCGCTGTTAACTTCGATATTTTGAGAAGACGATTGTTGTGTTTCATCCTAATGTAGCAATTAAAAAACAATTAAAACGTCAGTCTCTTCTCCAATAAATGCACTTAATTCGCTCCATCCATCCACCATTTTATCGCATTTAAAGTTTATCGTCCTTCTTCCGCTATGTGGGACGTCTTTAATAAAAGAGAGCACCTTGTCGCTGTCCCAACTTATGATTAAAATCAGAACAAAAACGCAACAATTACGCAAAACTCCTTAACTAAAATATGGTGGTTTTATTTGATTCCGACGAACAGTGAGTTTAAACGATGCCTGTGTCGGGCCGGATGGCGTTCGTATACATTGTTATGCTCGCCTCGTTCTGGTGTGTACCCACCTAAACATATCTGGAACGGAAACACTTCGGCACCATCATCTTCTACGATTTGAAAACTGGCTTATGCGAGGCACACAGTGATCACAATGCGCAACAGAATTTTGGAGGCGTTTCCTTCCAGGGCCACACTTTTCCGGCACCTCAAGAAGTTTTAAAGGAACATAACAACGCTGAAAGAAAGAAACCACTCGTCTGTGCATCACTTCTATGGGGAAAAAGGCATGCGCGAGAACAAATGAATCCCGTTTAAGGAACTCGAGACAGTCCTGGTGGCTGGGTCGCCAGAAGTGTCAAAACTCTTACGAGAATTTCTTACCGTCAGAAAAGTTTAACACCGATATGAGTTTCACAGATTGACACATCCACAATAACACACGCGCCTTCAAAGCTGGCTAGGGAGCGCCCATAAGCTACTTAGCCAAATTTGGGTGTTCTCTGAACTGCTACTGTGCTATTGTAATCTGTGCAGAGTGGTTGAGGACGGTGAAACCACGAGTAGGCGACAAGTGGTGTACACGTCACACAGAACATGGAGGTCGGAGGCTTGCCCGCTCTGTAAAGCGGGATAGGGGCGATCTGTGGCAGATCTCTAGAGATTGTACTCCGAAACACTTGTGTCTGCACCACCATTCTAGTCAGCTGTCAAATCTGCCACACATCACCCCCTATCCCAAGTGACAGGGTGGGCAAGCCTCCGACCTCCACGTTCTGTGACGAAGCGCGGACTTTTTGTTTAGTTATACTGTGGCTTTACGCCTCGTCGACGTCGAGTCATTAAAGAAAGGCGGAATGGGACTGGGGACGAGGAACCGGAAGGTATTTGGCCATGGCCTTTTGAAGGAAGCATCCCGCGCGGCATTCGCCTGGGTCGTGGACGTCCACCACCTTGTCGCCCAGTCGCGGTTTCACTGTCCTTGCAACCACTCTGCATAGATGCTCACTACAGTGGCGCGAGAACAGGCAAACGCCCTCGCCGTTTCCGAGATGCTCGTTCCCAGGTCACACCTAGAAACCACCGGCCCGTAATACAGGGTGTTTCAAAAAGAATATACGTATTTCGAATGCATATATTTATTAAACTGTAAGACATACGAATATGAAACTTTACACACATATTTACGAACCTCTTAAGTTCAGATTACAGATGTTCAATATGTCCTCCATCAGCCACACGAACAATATCACATCGATACTCAAATTCCTCCCATACTCGGGCAAGCATATCCTTCGTCACTGATGTTACGGCAGTACGGATCCGGTTCCTCAAGGTTCTGTGGGAGTGGTGGTACATAAACGTTGTCTTTAATGAAACCCCACAGGAAGAAGTCACAGGGTGTCAAATCCGGTGACCGTGGAGCCAAGCCTGATGCATGCTAAGTCGCCAGCCTCCTTGATGACCAATCCAACGGTTCGGTAGAGTTTCATTCAGATATTCACGCACTTGGCGACTCTAGTGAGGGGGTTCCCCCGTCCTTGTTGAAAAATGAAGTTGTCTCGTGCAGCTTCGGAAACAAGCAGTTTTTGTAACATAGCGAGATACTGCTGACCGTTAACCGTTATTTCCATCAAAGAAGATGGGCCTTAACAGATGATCGGGATATCGC
Organism: Vandiemenella viatica; assembly: GCA_031002005.1. Classification (NCBI taxonomy): domain Eukaryota; kingdom Metazoa; phylum Arthropoda; class Insecta; order Orthoptera; family Morabidae; genus Vandiemenella; species Vandiemenella viatica. The sequence continues at coordinate 186,396,665 of JARYHS010008075.1, forward strand.
ACAAAACACATTGACTTAGGCCGAATCTCGTACATGTTCAATGACCTGCATGTGGGTTCTGTAGACTCCAAATTCGAAACATTGTGTTTGTTTACCTGACCACTAACATGGAAAGGTGCGCTTCATCACTGAAAACGATGCATTGTGTGGACAGTGTTATCATTGTTACTAGGCATCATTAATCTCGTTATAAAATGCCACACGTTTCCGTTTTGTCATCAGGATACGCAAGCAAGCTTGTACAAGCTGTAACTTGTACGGTTTCATAACCACCGGACGTCCTCAAAACACGCCAAATTGTTGTTGATAGTGTAGGATAGTGGTAACTCCCGACTGGCACGACGATGTTTGATTTTTAAAGGACTACGTTGGAAAGCAGTTTGAATTCGTGCAACCATGCTGCCTCAGAAACACGAGGGCGGCCTGGACGTCTTTCCTTTACATACACATCCGGTATCTACAAACTGTCGATACCATCTACGATGTTCCACCCCTTCGGAGGATGCATTTGGTACCCTCAGCCTGAAACGTCTTTGCACTGTAATCACGGAATTGCACTTCGCAAACTCGATAACACCAAAATGATTTCTGCTGTGGAATAGCCATTTTTAAACATATGATGGTTACCAAGAATAACACAAGACGACTGACATCTAGCGGCTATTAAATACTAGACTATGTATTCGTTTCTCCAATAGCCGAGCCGGGGCGCAGCGATCGATAGTTTGGACAAAAAGAATACTTTGTAATACGTATATTTCTTTTTGAAACACCCTGTATAAGGGAATTGCGTGACCTGTGCGTAGACATCTGGTGTCAGACAACTGGAGAAATCTAACTAGGACTTTCACAATCCATGCCACGCCGAATCGCTGCTGCATTGCGCTCCAAAGATGGACCAACACACTAACAAGCAGGTGATAATAATGTTTTGGCTGATCAGTGAACAGAAAAAAAAAGTTTTACAGTTTTTCTATACGACTGTAAAGTTTTGTGATGAAATGTGAAATAATACATGAAATCTGAGAAATCACATTCAATCATTTATAATAACCGCGCATGTAAATCTGTTTGTCATACTTAGTATGTGTTCGCTGGTCTCCCGTGCAGATGTACTGTGTTAGATCCATCGTAGTGGTTTAATTCTGCAACTGCGACCATTGTTGCGAAAATGATAAAAACCTTCTCTTATTTATAACTGAATTAGCCAATAGAGACTCATTTAATATTTTGTGCAAAAAAGAAACTTTCCGATTAGTTCTTCTCTTTTTGCACTGTGCCACACCTCTGCTTACAGTCTTGCTGTAGTCCCTCTGAGTAGCCTACATTGCTGAAATTCAGTGTCCGCTGCGCACAGATGTCCTAGCGCTGTGCTGAAATAAAACGTCGGTTATCACGAGACCAGGCGAACTGTTTATAACTTACACGGTACAGCTGTAATAGTAGCAGTGGTAGAAGTATAAAGTGACAATGGTGGAATATTATTAAAAGTTCTAACTACTGCAAACACTGTAAAATTAGAATGCTCTGACAAATGTTTTATGGACAATGGACTGTGGTTGAAATGCGGGAAGTTTAGCAACGTATAATAGATGTAAACAGCGAAAACAATCGTATGCATCGTGCCTTCAAGACTGTACAGACATTGCCAAAACCAAGCATAACACGAACTGAAATTATTGCTTGTGAAACAATGTGTTGAAGTATCAGATGTAGAACCGTTTTGTTAAATTAAGGCCTATCTTAGTTTCCAGATACTAGGGGCGCGTCCATTAACGACGTGAGATTTTGATGAACACCCCCCCCCCCCCTGATAATCGAACCTTTTTTTTTAAGCTCTCCGCTTACGATGGGCGGTTTATAGGACCTAATACCACCTTTAAAGTCGACATCTGCACCGTTTGTATACTTTTTTGTTTAGCTATACTGTCGTTCATTAATTTCAAAACCTCACGAGAATTTCGCCGCATCCCTCCACCCCCTATTCACCTCACGCCTCCTAGGCTGTAAAACATGTGTGCTAAATAAAGAAAAAAGTTTTTAACTCGACGAGAGCAGTCAGGTGTCAGCGCAGGGCTGTCGTTACGCTTCCTGTGCAGGGACAAACTGCCGAGTCAGCAGTGTCGTCAGTGCTGACTCGACAGCTAAGCGGGCTGAAGCAAAGTGTTCTCTAGATCACAGCTAATAGCACAGGTGTGATACTAAACACGCCACACGAGAACTCAAACTGTGCAGCGAACCAGCCAGCAGCCAGCAAGTGCGGGCGAATCATCGCGTCTTTCTTTGCTTTAATCCTCGTCGTGTGTCGAGTGTTGTTATTTGCCGTACAGAGTATTGTTCGAGACGGAATATTTTGTACAAGAGGAGGCCAATTCCATGACTGTGACTATTGTCAGAATTGGTTGCAATAAACCACGGAATCTATGTCACTTAACTCCGCTTCACTGATTAGAACGGCCGGTTTTGACCTCCGTCCTCCCAAAGATCAGTTAGGAGGGCATATTTGCCATCCTACCTAACTATTAAGTGAAAATTTCTAAGCCGCGCTACGCGATGTTTGCTAGTAGCCACCTGTTGCGCGTCAGATCACGCCTACCTGTTGGGCGTATGATATGCGCGCTGGACGCTTTTCGCAAAATCTTTATACAAACACAAAGTTTCTACCCGATTTTCATGGAATTTTGCATACGTATTGAAGCGGTCCGCTCACGGAAGCTTCATATTTTACTAGCAAGGGTTGGTCGGTGCGAGCAGCGGAGACTATTTCGCAGTACAGCCACCGCGGCACCCTTTGTAGTGTAGTGCAGGTGTTTGGAGATGGGAAGGGAGATAAGTGGACCGCATTCCTGAGTGGACAGTCCGCCCCTGTGCGAGCGGTGCGTGAGGTGCAGAGGATTGTGTGTGTGTGCATGCATGGAGGGATAACTCCATTAATTGATAATAAGTTCAGACTAGTTTTTTTTTGTTTCATGGTGAAACCCTCGTTTTGAGGAGAAGACTGCAGCTGACCAGTAAGACGCCGTTCGAAAGAATAGTAATCGAATGTGCTCGTCCAGTGTTAAACGAGTGCGACGATAAAATTTTGTTCTGTGTGTGTTGCGCGCAGAAATTCGAGAAGATCCGGACAGCGCCGACTTCAACATAAACGTCAGCTGGATGGTAAATACAACATTTTTATTCCGCCTGAACAAACCGAGGCAAAGTGTGGCGCATGTACCCGAAAACGAAAACTTGTAGGAACTTGTGCTCTCTGATTTTGAGTTAGTCGGACTTTGTTTATGTTTTATAATTTAATTGTTCATTTAATCAATTTATTATATTGATTTAATTCTTGTTACATTTGTTAGTCAATGCAATCACCTTTTCATATTGATAACAATAAATGTGTCAGTAGATAAATTAATTCAATTTTCTTTATAATAAAACAAGTAATTACATTTATAATTGTTTATTGAAAATTCTGGAAGGACTCCTTCCATGGCGCCCATTTAAAACCGAACAAGATATTATATATACATAAAATAAAACTTAATGATAGAGAGTAATAGCAACTGGTGGCAATCCTTAAACCGGGTACACTACATAAATGGCTTTCCCCAACGTGGTTTTTCATTGGCAATTGTTTAATTAAATGAATGCCCACACTAAATCTTGGTTTGACTTGCGGAGGTTGTCAATAGTTTTATGATTACCTGTGCACTTTTTTTTCGTTTCAGCACATGGAGCGGAGGATGGATGCAGTACATATGTTTTTTGTTTTGTCTTTTTAAATGCATTTCATCTAATGTCATAATCTATTACAGATGCAGAGAGGCAGACTTATCATATGTGTTTAATTTAAATGTCTGGAGTATTATGTAATATATCAATGTCTGGACTTATCGATGTTCTATCCGGCGTTGCCAAGTGTTTATAAAATACACGGTAGTAATGATCAGTGAATTAATTAACTGTGTGTCTAGTATTTTGCAGAAGCGAATGATATGTAAATTTAAATTATTAGGCTTCATAGTTAACTGCTTCGTTAAATTTGCCCTTGACCTACAGTTTAGATTATCGTTTGGCCGAGACTGGCTTATGAAACTGAGATCGGGGAAACAATTGAATAACGGGGAAGTCTTTAATTTGTTTAAAAGTTGCGAAAACGGCGACACTATGGAGTCGAAAGAATTTGATGTTGAACAAAATGCTAATACTGTTGGTAATAATATTATGTTGGTTGAAATCGTATGGTCGACACGGGATGCGCGAGTGTAATTCCGAAAGTGCCGGAAACATCCGCTTGTCTTGAAATATTTTGCACAAAGAACAGAATAATTCGGTTTCAATCGAAACTAGTTCGGCGATCACAAATTCTGACATAGTGAAGCTTCTTGCGCAAATTTCAGCGCAGATTAGCTACACTAATGCCGAACTAGGTTCTGTAAAGGCGGAAGTCAAAAGAATTGCTGACAACCAAGACGCTTTAAGCGAAAAATTAGATCGGTCGATCTCTGATGTACGTGTGGAGATGGACGGAAAATTTTCTGATATGCAGATGACCATCACTAGTGAAATAAGTGCTGTGAGGGACATGTCGGAGCAGGCGAAAGTGCAAACTGACAAATTAAAAGTCGAGCACGACGAGCTAAGAACCAGAACTAACATGACAGAAGTTGAAATTTCAAGATTGGAGAGCGAAGTAATGATCGGGAGGCAGTCACTGTCCAAACATATCGAGAGGGTCGACGAAGATGCCAAAATGAAATTTAAATCTGTTGAGAAGAAGTTGGAGAAAATTGATGCAACTATAGAAGGATCGCGAAATATGAATGCTGAAATTCGCGAAGCACAGAATGCGTTTCAAGCAGAAGTGCTCGGTAGATATAAAAGTATTGAAAAAAAAAATTGTAGCCATGGAAAATTCTGCCAGGGCACAATGTGATCCCATGATGCGGTACGTTGGTTCGGGATATGGAAATGTAGAAATACCGTTGCCGCGGTTTGACGTGAAAAATGGCGCAAATCCCCGTGCATTCCTCCAACACTTATTTTCATGTGAAATGTGTTCCGGAGGAATTAAAGTTAACTCTTGTCAGACAGATGCTGTATGATGCACAAAAAGTGTGGTTTGATTTAGAATGCCATGACACGACGTATGATGATTTCAAGCGGTTGTTTGTAGAAAGACAGTGGTCCACGGACGTTCAATCGCAAAATCGACTCCGTATCTATTGTGGCAACTATGATCAAAGTGCCGCAGTGTCCAGGTACGATTATGCAGCCAAGCTGATTATTTTGGCGCGCCACCTGGATCCTCCTATGAGCGAGGTGGAATTGGTGCATGCTATTGGATCACATTTTCAGCCAGACAATACAGTACCACCTTAATCCAGGCACTGTTACGACGGTGGGTCAGCTGCTAAATGTGTTGCGAAATGCCGATCGCGTTGAAACAAACAAAGGAAATAGGCCACACCACCCTCGACACGGACAGGACATGGGGTACCACCGCAAGTGGCAAAATGAGCAGAGTAACAAAAATTACCGTCCGAATTGGAGAGAGAGGGAACCGGAAAAGGAACCCAACAGCAACGCATTTGTGAGCTCTGTGACGGATTCTACGAACAGAGTGGGAAACGTGCAACCACCTGATAACGGAACATCGCTGTAAGATGTGCGGGTGACTTCAATCGCGTTAAGGGAACATAGTGTTAAAGTCCATAGAATAAATAATCATCAATCAAAATAATAAAAATATTGCCATGAAAGGTACTCAAGAATAAAAATTCGGAGAAATTTAAATAACTGACGATTGGAGCAGATGTTTGCAAAGTTGAGAGCTTTAGTGGAATGTTGATGGCGCATAAAAATAAAAATGGGGCCGATTCGTGGAAAATCTATAAACGCACGTCAGAAGTTACGGTATTTTAGTAAGCTTGATAGCGGTCAGTGTCTTGTTGGCAGTTGGTAAGACCACAAGCACAAAAAAAAAGTTGTAGTATTTTGATGGTACCAGTGTCTTGTCGGCAGCGGGTAAGTCCGCAAGCAGGGTAATTTTCCGTAATCGGTGTCCAGTCTGGCAGTGGGTAAGTCCAGTGGCCCGTTGTGGTTTTTTTATGCATAAATGATGTAACATTGGCGTTGTTAGATAATTCACTATAACATTAGGCTATCCATTTGCGAGTCTTCAAACCACGATGTCCAGTAGACTCAAGAGCTTCTGTCAGTCGGGAGTATTTCGATAATTATTTTTGTATAAACTCACATAACAATATGTTCAATAACCATTACATTTGTACACTATGGTTCCTGCGCCGTGATGGGGTAGATTGGGCATAAAAAAAAGGCGGGAGTCGTGTATTATATCGATAGTTTAGTTCAAAATTGCTTGAAATTAAGTTGAAACAACAATATTGAAGAAAATATTCCCTTAGTACTGATAATAATATGAAAAATCATTTATAGGTTAAAAAAAATATGTATTAAGATGTCTATATAAGTTGAGAAGATTATGATGTTGTTCAACTTACAAGAATGATTAAAATGGTAATGACAAAAAATAATAAAAAAAAATTACCAATAGCATATTTGTATAATGATTTCATTAAAAGTATGTTCAGCGACAGGAAAAAGAGTTTTAGATTAGTTTATTATTTTCTGGTTCATAAAATATTTGACTATTAGTTGTAGTTATTTGTATTTTAGTTACATCATTGCATGCATTGTATCTTAATTGTGAATGCTGTGTTGTGAATGATGGATGAGTGAGCCGCTACATTGTTGAGGGCGAGATTGGTGTGTAGGGGTCGTGGAGCTGTTGGCAACCAATAGTTCAGTAAATTAAGTTTTGAATTTCGGTGAATAGGTGTGACATTTCGTTAAAACATTTTGATTGCCACCCGTTTATTTTATTAATATAATATGAACAAGATTTGCAGATCATCTTAGATTAAATTAATTTTGTAACAGAGCAGCACAATGTTCAGTGTTAACCTACATAAGACTTGATTATACGGGTGAGGCAGTGCTTTGATATATTACGAAGTGTGCTCTTGCAACTTCGTTAAAAATAGACAGCGGGGTAATGAAGCGGTATCTGTTAGAGAGGCTTCATAATTAGTACTTAAACAATTACCATTGCACAGGATTCGGCGTGGAATTACACAGTGACTAGATAATACTGGTGACATAGCAAAAGGATGTTTACGAAGTATGCTGATGCAACTTGGTAAAAACGAACAGCGGGAGTAATGAAGCGGTCCGCTCACGGCAGCTTCATATTTACTAGCGAGCGTTTGGTCGGTGCGAGCAGCGGAGACTATTTCGCAGTGCAGCCACCGCGGCACCCTTTGTAGTGTAGTGCAGGTGTTTGGAGATGGGAATGGAGATAAGTGGACCGCATTCTTGGAGTGGACAGTCCGCCCTGTGCGAGCGGTGCGTGAGGTGCAGAGGATTGTGTGTGTGTGCATGCATGGAGGGATAACTCCATTAATTGATAATAAGTTCAGACTAGTTTTTTTTTGTTTCATGGTGAAACCCTCGTTTTGGGGAGAAGACTGCAGCTGACCAGTAAGACGCCGTTCGAAAGAATAGTAATCGAATGTGCTCGTCCAGTGTTAAACGAGTGCGACGATAAAAGTTTTGTTCTGTGTGTGTTGCGCGCAGAAATTCGAGAAGATCCGGACAGCGCCGACTTCAACATAACGTCAGCTGGATGATAAATACAACATTTTTATTCCGCCTGAACAAACCGAGGCAAAGTGTGGCGCATGTACCCGAAAACGAAAACTTGTAGGAACTTGTGCACTCTGATTTTGAGTTAGTCGGACTTTGTTTATGTTTTATAATTTAATTGTTCATTTAATCAATTTATTATATTGATTTAATGCTTGTGCTTGTTACATTTGTTAGTCAATGCAACTACCTTTCATATTGATAACAATAAATGTGTCAGTAGATAAATTAATTCAATTTTCTTTATAATAAAACAAGTAATTACATTTATAATTGTTTATTGAAAATTCTGGAAGGACTCCTTCCATGGCGCCCATTTAAAACCGAACAAGATATTATATATACATAAAATAAAACTTAATGATAGAGAGTAATAGCAACTGGTGGCAATCCTTAAACCGGGTACACTACAGTATACCTTAAAACGAATAGAAAACACTGTTGACGTTAGATTTACAGAAACCTTAACCCTCTCCTCCTTTCTCCCCTCATCTTAATTTCTGTCTCCGTTGTTCATACAAACCGACAGATTTTAGGAGTGGTATTTGATTATATGAGCTACGGCAAGACGTTCCGTGGCAGGCCCTGAAGAAAGGAATTAGCATTATTGTCTCTGACATGATACTGTGACAGAACAGAAGTATTTGCATAAGAAAATTATATTTTTGATCTCTGAGAGTAGATAAAAAACTAATAATATATATACTCTTAGAGAGAAAAAGCAATGAGTTGTAAGTTGCTATGGAGATTAGGACTTGTGAGATGATAGTTATCAGAGCTAAACGTTGCAATATGTTGGTATCTCCTTCGGGAACCGCTGGATTGTGAATTAAGTTAGATTTTTAGTTTCTGAAATGAAAACTCTTTAGGCCCGTTGGACGATTTTTGGATGGGTAAAATGTTATTAGTTCGCGTCACCGACATGCTAATCGAAACAGTACATCTGTTGTGGTCTGGTGGCTCAGTGGTTAAGGTGTCTGACTGGCGAACGAAAGGTCCCCGGTTCGAATCTCTGTCTCGGTGGAGTTTTTAATAGACTATTAACCCGACCTTCACCTCTGGCACAGCTTGTTGCGTAGTGTGAAGTACGTCAGAACGCTTCCGTGGTTTAGATTCCGCGTTAAACTGTAGGTCCCCTGTACCTGGTAGCACTACAGGATTAGGTTATGGTGGCTAACACAAGGGCGGAATACGTAGCTAGTTTTTACGTCTGTCGTCAGCCTCCAATGAATGGCAGGTGAAGCCTGGAGGGTCTCGTGGCCCGGCAGTCAGGTTGGCCGCACGGGGTGTGACCCCCGCTGCCCTTCTACTTCGGTGGGCAGTGTATGTTGGTGGCTTTGTCTTTCGACATTTAATCTTAGATATTGTGATGGGTTGAGACTTCAGTTTGGGTTTGTCTTAGGTTTATGGCGTGGTTTGTTGTGTCATAAGTTTATGGCTTGAGTATTTTACAATTAAGGAACTGTTAACTGGGGTCAAACGTGTGGTCCTGGCCACGTAGGATATATCCCCAGTTCGTTTATTAGGGGGTTTTCTGAATGTTGAGCAGATTTATAAAATTTAACCTCCAGTTCTTTCAATCTGTCATCTAGCATAGGTAATCTTGCTGCTTCATGGATGGCTTTAGTGGGAAATCTGCTGTTAAAGTATATGGCTCTCTTCAGGGCTCGGTTCTGAATCGTTTGTAGTCTGTTGAGGTTGATCCTGGCTGTGTGTCCCCATACAAGGCAGGCGTATTCAAGTATTGGCCTTACTAGTGTACAGTATATTCGTACACCTATGGACGTGGAGAGCTTGCTGTCCCTTGTTAACAGGGGGTACAGTGCTTGTAGTCTGGCGCTGGCGCGTTTACGTAGGTCTTGAGTGTTCACTCTCCAAGTAAGCCTACAGTGTTACTCCGAGGTATCATACAGATTTAGTCCAAGGTATTTAAGTATCGTATATTTTAAGTTGCTGGTCTATCTGCTGGCACAGACGCGGTCCTGTCCTTCTGGTTAGAATTATGGCTTTGGTTTTGGCAGTGTTTATTTCTATTCGCCACCGACTCGCCCAGGCCTCTCCAGTACCTCTTGCGGGCGCCGGATGACAATCGCCTTGTTCGTTATCACCGCTGGGTTTCCAGCCCAAGAGCAACCCTAAGCTCTCACTCGAGGGTTCCACTCCCGTAGGAGTGGTAAATCCCTAACGTCTCGGGAGGAACAAATCCCCAAAGAAGAAGATGGACGCTAACCCTGAGAACCTCCCCGCGCACACACGCTGACCGATCGCCTAATTGCCCCTTGGGATTTGACCCTGTCTTCCCGAAAATAAAGTGTTTTTTTTTTTTTTTTACTATTTCATTCCTCTCAGCTGAAGGCTGGGAGGCGGGCTGCTGGAGGATCGCGGAGATCCTTTAAAAAAAAAAAAGTAGGGGAGAGCCTTATTAATATAATGCCCGCAGTGACTTCGACTGCGAGTACCAAATTCTGTTTTGCTGACAGCTAGTCACGCGGTGTTTTGAGACTATACATCTCTGGGCGCAACGAATAAAACGAGGCGTATTTCTTCTCGGTGCAGCCAGGACAAGCTGAGAAACAGACAACAACGTGTGTATGTTTATTTTGTTAAACACGATTCGCTACTAGTCGGATTTTGATTGGGTTTCGAACAATGTACATCGCATCGCCTCGGGAGCATTTCAGTTTTATGTGACATCGAAAAACTGACAAATTGATATGAAAGTGTCCACAAGGTAGTTCTCGCTGTGCAAATGCTTGCTAAAACCAATGTTTCTCATCATCAGTCATTCTGACATCCGTTACCCTTTACTGCAGTTGTAACATGCTTTGATTCCAAATTAAGGAATCTGTAATTTCGACAGAAGATTTAACTTCATCCCTTAACCTGTCTAAAATAAGTCACCGCTGCCCGGGTATTGATAGCGCGGTGTGGAGTGCAGTGGATTGCGTGTGTCGGCGGCCGAGAGCATCTCCAAGGCCAACCGGGCGGGCGGGCGGGCGGTTCAGGGCCGCATACCAGGCCCGCTGCATGCCCTCATTAATTACACCACGTGTCCAGGCCGGCCGAGGCTTGCTCTTGCTGTCGCCATACCTGCGCTCGCCAAGACACCGAGCACCAGGAGGACAGACTGCAGCCGCTCATCCAGCTCCTCACGGAACTGCTAACGCGACTTCCGCTAAGGGAAGTCGCGCCAGTAGCCTCTCCCACCTAGGACCTTTCCACCATGCGCGAGGACCACCGGTCACCGCCATATGAAGATTTATCTTCAGCCAAAAATGCCGACAAACCGACAGTTAAGACCAACACCGTCACCAAAGAATGAGGAGTAAATGCCGAAAGGCAACACACTCCAACATACTCTGCTCCAATGGCTGGAGCAGTGACTGGCTACTCTGCTGAGGCCGGCCACTGGACGAGTCCGGCAGGAGACGAGCTACTATCATATATATAGCTACGACACAGCGCCTCCCCCATCACTCTACTTACCGATGCAAGTTAACATGAATATCGATACATTTATCGACTCCATGTAGATATCGATAATAGATAATATCGACCAAGTCAGGGTGATAATATTGATATTTTCCGATATTTTTATATATTATATTAAAAATAATTATGTAAACCAATTAATAAATTTGAGGTAGTTTATCGAAAAAATTAGGTATGCAGATATTCAACGACAACAGATCCTGAAAACAGTGGTTTGCTTAACCTTTTCCCGAGAAGTCTATTTGTAGTTTGAGTGACATTGGTTCCCGCCTTTGAGAAGAAGAATTCAGAAGGTACCTACGAGGCTTCTTTGAGTACAATTTCAAACTTTCCTAATCCAATTAAAATAACAATGTTGATTGATTCTAATTCATTTTGCATTTTGAATTAAAAGGTCTATTATCAACACTGATAAAATAAGTATTTGTATCAGTTGGAATTTCATTTCTTTTTACCCCGTTTAGAATATAGTAAGACATCCTAGAGAGAAACAAGAACCAACGAACGCATGCATAACGCAACAGATTAAATAATAAAACGGTGAACGTAAATGAATGTGAAAGGAATAACGCGCACAAAACATAGAGAGGAGGAAAGGACGTTATAGATTTTGAAATCAAACTAAATCAGTGTTTAGTAAAGTCAAGTTTGGATCCTACCACACATTTGTTTGCAGGATTCTTTTAGAGGTAAGGGGTTTGTAGTTTTCAATATTTCACTGCATCATATCGATATTATCGTATCGACCATCGATATAAATATCGATAATTTTGCCCCAATATTATCGGTTGACCGATATATCGTTGCAACCCTAATTCTACCGACAAACGCATTACTACCAACACAAAAGTCTTTTCAGTTAGCCAGAATTTGAGGAACCTGAGGTTTAATATCCGCAGTAGCCGTCATAACGATACAACCGACCATTTTGCAACTCCACGCTGGAGATAATAACTATAATATACACTGGCGAAAATTAAAAATGCAACACCCAGACGGGAATGGTTGAATTTTAGGAATCTTTGTATATATATCCTCGGACATACCCAGAAGAAATGATAGCAAACTGAGATGGATGAGGCTAAGGTTGTTACCTTCAGATGTAGTTGTCAGTAATATGTGCGCCTACCTTGAGCACCAATACATTCGTGGATCCTTGCCGGCATTGAATGAATGAGGGTTCGGATGTGTCTCTATGCATGCAGGTCTTGTGCAGTCAGTCGTTGCACAGTTTGTGTTGGGTGACCACGTGATCTAATGAGTCTACTCCTGGCATCGCAGACAAACCTGGCGACCGTGCGTCCATATTGTGATCGGAGTCCCTTGCAAGGCTTGTGTTGTGATGGGCGCAGTATTAGGACGGCCATTATCCTGTATAATAACTATTCCGTGTGGTCGTAATGACCTGGTGACAGGGTTTCTATTGGCTGCGCATTCCGCCCCTGTCGTAGCCGCCTTAACGTCACCCGGTAGTGCTACCAGGTACAGGGGACCTGTAGTTTGACGTGGAACAGAACCACGGAAGCGTTCTGGCGTACTTCACATTACACAGCAAGCTGTGCCAGAAATGAAGGTCGGGTTAAGCGCCTATGAAAATCCCCGCCGAGACAGGGATTCGAACCGGGGACCTTTCGATCTCCCAGCCACAAAACCACTGTATTATCCTTTTGGAATATCCTGTTTGTATAGTGGACACGAAGGGTATCACAATAGGGTGCAGCACCCCCTCCACATAGTGGTGGGCTGTCATTGTGCGTTCAACAACAACCACCTCAGTGCTGCTGTCGAAACAGGCTGCACCTGTGTGACGTTCTGAAATCACAGCAGAGTGACCCGTTTCTCCTCTACGCCTGCGGACATGTTATCGATCATCACTTTTCCACAGACAGAATCGAGACTCGTCTCTAAGCACAAATGCACGCCCTTCACGTGTCCATTTGCGTTTAGCATTACACCAGGTTACACGAAGCTGGCAATGAAATCAGGTTAATGGAACACATTGCATAGTGTAACCCAGCTTCAAGCAATTGGTTTGCAATCGTCCTGGGACTGACTCTCTCTGTAACCACTTCTTGGTTCTGGCCTGCAGTCACCTGTCTGCCAACAACAGCCACCCACACAATATGGCGGTCCTCTCGCGCTGTTGTCCTTCTGTATGATCCTGTGCCTGCTCTAGGACTACTAGAGCCTTCTTTCATCCAGTATGACACAAGTTTGAATACTGACTTTGTACCACAGCCAATCCTTCTCGAAACACGCCAATTCTCCGACCTCTCTCACAGTTAGACATTTGGTTGTAGAGGATCGCCACTCTTCGCCTTGGCATACTTGGTCAACAAGAACTTGTGGACAAAAAAAAGTTTCATGTTACACCACACCGTTCACCATTTTTGTTCACCACTTATACGCTAAAAAGATAACAGTTTCGAATTAGAAATAGCCCCCTCCGCCACACACTTTTGGTGAATCGCGGAGTAACAATAATAATAATAATAATAATAATAATAGGATTACATATAAAACTTTCAATTTGTAATCGTTTAATACACTTCAGACGGGGATACTTGGGTCGAAATTTCACTCATTTATCACAAGTCCGTCTGGGTGATGTACTTTTGTTTTCCGCCTGTGTATCTCAGTTGTATCCAAAATTTATTTCGAAAGTAGGATTTGTTGAAAGCTTCACGTGTGTGTGGTTTAATGAGGTTCCCACCTATTCAAACAATAAGAAATTAACTACTCAAATGTTCATAAAGTTACGTCAAAATAAGGTAATTTAAATATTTTACATGAGTCTTATCCTAACCCACGAATAATGTGACGTATTTTTCTTTTTTAAAAAATAAGAAATTAATTAATCAAATGTATATAACGCTCCATAATATTAGAAATTTCGATACAGATAGGAAATATTCTACGAAAAAATGATCAAGTATCAGTATCGATATGAAAAAGAACCTTTTCACTAACATTCTACTTCAGCTTTTTTCTAAAAACTGCTTAACGTCTCTTAACAGCGAGATCTTTAGAGACGGGAAAGGATGGGGGGCAAGGAATGGGAAAGAATTCGGCCATGGCGTTTTGAAGGAAGCATCCCGGCATTTGACTGGAGTAATTTGGGAAGCCATGGAAAAAGCAAAATCTGGATGCCCGGACGGGGATTCGAACCGGCGTCCTCCCGAATGCGAGGCAAGAACGCAAACCGTTACACCACCACGCTCGGTATTCTATTACTGGTCTGTGTTGTGTTATCGTTGACTTCTTTACCGTGAAGTAGATAAATGTCACACTTACCGGAGAACAGACCTTCGATGGAGTTGTTTGATTAACGTTTTCCGCGTTTTCTAACAAACTGTATTTCAGAAAAATGAAGAAACAAATAACCAAAGTTATGTAGTCAACAACAATATTGACGTCATATAGCGAGTTTTGTGTTCACGTTTGATGTAGTGTGGTCTTTGGCGCCTATCTGTTCAGTTTACGAAAAGATTATCATTAGTTGCTCCGCCCACCGTTCAGGTAGAGTCGAAAGTTTTGTAGTGAGACCCCCCCCCCCTCGCCCCCGAACAGGTCAGTTCGGTAGAGGACGAAGTAATGCCATGGCGGCAGCTGCAGCTTACAGAACTGCATATGAAGCATACGTGTTTAATAGCAGAGATCTGAGATTGCGCGTGGACCAGGTCGTGAGGAGAGCTAGTATCCATCACTAGTTCATTCTGTAAACACAGACTGTCGCTGCACGGCAGTTTGGGTGTCTGGGAGGGTTATATAATGGGACCGCACGTGCGACTCATCGCAGTCACTCTACTCCACAAGCTGTCTGATTACACGCGCACTGCTTAAAGCTGTAGTGGAAAACACAGGCTGCGTGTCTGGAAGTGGGAGTCTAAGTGCGGTCCCCCCTAATCACTGCGAGGTTTCCTGGAGCCTAGAGGCGGGCAAAGTGACTCACTAAAAAGAGCGGTGTTCATTTGATCACTCTACGAAAAGAACTAGTTCTTTTGAACGCTTCACTAGTTCACTGGCTCAGTTTAAAGAAAATGAGCAGTTACATCCATTTTGAGTGTAGTATCTGTTCGTTTTATTTACATTTATACTGATTACTTAGGTTAATCTCATATTGGTTATTTTCATTTATTTTTTATTTATTCTGAAACATTTTTGTTTCTTAATACTACCGGATTACTTTCACGCATAAAAGGCCATATCAAAGAGTCAATGAAATATTTTTCGGCTTACTGGGAATATTTGATATTTGAGCATAGATAATTTTACATTAATTTATTTACAAACACAAAGTACAATCAATTTTAAAGAACTTTTTGCTTTAAATGAATTGAAGGTTACTGTTCACGAGTAAAATTTTACTTATTTTCCCATTGAGCAGCTTACTTCTTTTTTCATTGCAAATTTATCCAGCTTTTGAAAATAATCTTTCACAAGGCACGCTTGTAGCCGGAATACACAAAGAGAAGCTGAGAGGGACGTCAGATCCGAAAGAACTAGCTCCACAGTGGCACAGCTCCGCGCTGTGCTGAGCGATGGAATCGGAGAACGTCGCGAACCAACTAGCTCTTCTCCATCTTCTGGATTTCTTATTCTATATACAATGAACGGCGAGGAACAGAGAACAAACGTGAGTCGGGCCGCGGGCGACAGCGGCAAAGCCGAAACCGACTTATTGTTGGCGCACACTCGATTGAAGTTCAATCGAGACCGACACACCACCGTCATTACGGCCTCCAAGAAGGAACTGTTCTAAAGAACTGCTTTACTCGCGAGCGACCCATCTCTACTGGAGACCCGTGACTCTGGCGAGGCCCTGCAGCGCGGGGTGCCTACCCCCGAGGCGGCGCAGGACTCCGCCGTGGAGGAAGGAAACGAGAGGAGGTGGCATACCGCTAAATCTGAGAAGCCTTCTACTGCGCATGCGCGGCGGCCATAGCAGAAACCCCAAAACATCGCGCTGCTTGCACTGTGTTTCCTGCTGTGAATGTTTCATTTTCTGATATTTCAAAGTTGCTTATAACGCCACTTTGTGTTGCATGCTGTTGCACAAACAGAGCACATAACAAAAGAAATAACCTGGAATAGCATCCATACTGCTCCGTACACATTGCCCGTAGTAAGATAACGAGTGTAGAAAGTCTAACTTAAACTTTTTGTGTATGGTAACAAGATAAATTCACTTTTGCTGCTGGCGAATTCATGTAGGACTGTCTACTACTAGTAAAGTATCTTCTGAGTAAGGCTCCAGAAGTTTACTACTACTGTCAGTGTGAAGCACACATGATAAGTTTCAGGTCAAGTTTACATCACGACTCACTGAATTTATTATTGCACGTGCGTCAGTCCAATCACAGTTCATACTCAAGGTATATAACGAAATTAATCGTGATAATCTATGCTACGCGAACTGGGAATCCTCATGTTGGCAAAGTTGTTGTTTAGTTCATACTCAAGGTATAACGAAATTAATCCTGATAATCTATGCTACGCGAACTGGGAATCCTCAAGCAGACAGAGTTGTTGTTTCTCGAAGTGTAGTTCGCAGTGAATTTTATGTGTTATCATAACTGTGGTGGTGGAAATTTAAGGGTTAATTGTTATGTAACTCGACGAGACAAATCGAAAATCAGGGTAAAGTTTTTGATAGTTCTCGAGATATCGACCATCAAAAATTAGTTATAGCTAGTTCCTTGTGCCTTTGGTGATTTTTTTTTTCGTCCAGGCCACGTTTCACCCTACCCACAAGCTACGCCGAATCGCTGCTGTATTCTGTTAGAAAGGTGGACCAATGTGCTAGTGAGTAGGCGGTCATAATGTTTTGGCTGATCAGTGCGTATTGAACAAATGCTGTCACGAAAACCCAATTCCCTAGCTTCTCTGGCGTTTCGCCTCGTGTCCCTGTCTAGTAAGTGAAGGATTTAGTAACCTGCTCCTACCACTCGCCTAGTTGAGTATACTATCAAATGTTTGGCAGGATTAATGTAAATGACAAGATGACGCCAGTGCAACTGTTTTTGTAGCTTTATTGCCGTACGCGTTAGCCTCTCGTCGAGGCATCATCAGCGACGAATCGACGAGAGGTGAAACGCGTACGGCGATAAAGCTACAAAAGCAGTTGCATTGGCGTCTATCATTTAATTTATTGAGCGACTGCGTGTGTGGCAGGCTATTTACACAGGTAGGTGTTTGAGAGTTGGAGAGTGAGTGCTCCCGTTGGAGGCTGTGCTCCGGATCGAGCTGCCTCTGGAATGCGCCGTCCGCCATGTTGCCGCGTCTACCTCCTCGCCGTCCAAGGTCCTCCCACACCACAACACAACGCGGCCACCTCGCTCGTCCCAACCCTCTAACACAATGCACTGCCTCACCACATCGACGCATCCCAGTCAATGTGATGTGACCTGACACCACCTCTCAGTGATCACCTCGCCTCGCCACGCAGTATTATGATCTGTATAGTAAGTGTAATTTTGTCTGTGAGTTAGGCTTGGGCAAAATATATCGATGTATCAAAATATCGAAATTTTCCCATAAATTAATCGATATATACCGTCGATATTTTTATTCTCGATACATCAAAAATCGATATTTTATTTGGAGTATCAATTTTAAGTTCAGTTTCGATAAATTTTTTTTTATGAACGCAATTCAGTATCCAATTTAATACCTTACATATTTATTGAATAAATATACGTTCGTATCCCCTCTTCTGAACACGTCTTAAAAGAAAGTGAATTCGTCGTAATTTAACAGCTTTTCATCAACGGTTAAGACGTTAAAAAAAAGCTGTTACATTTTAACAGGTTTACGCCAACTTATTTGAATCTTAGTGGTTAGAATGGTTGAAGAATATTGACTAAGTATCCGTGTTGCGACGTTGTGAGTTCAAGTTAATTAACAGCGTCTGTTTTCAAGTGTTTTTTCATCGATGGATAACAGTTGATGCGTTGACGAAGTGCCTGATATGCCAAGCCTCTTCTGTGTCGTCCGAAACAGTGGCTTCTGCAGTTAACTTGGCTGCACCAGACGACAGCAGTAGATTCATGGCGGAACATATAAAATAGAGTTCTTTTAAAGTCTACATCAGACGCATACTTGTTTGAAAGATTGTAAAAATTGAAAAATTAATTTAAAAAATCCGTAATTTTTGCATGTGTCTTCAATTTTCTTAATTGTTTTGATATATTTTTAGATAATTGCTGGCTTTAAGTAAAAATATCGATTTATCAATATATCGATATATTTTCTCGATATACCGTTTGTAAATATAAGTACGATATTTATCGAATGTGTCGCGGTCCGTCCCAGAACCGTGGCGGGTTATTATGCGCACAATTACTCCACCCACGATGCATTCGGTCTGTTTCACTTGATTTGCTTCGTAAAGACTTTGAGTACTTTTCTTTGTAAAGCAGAATGGGGGATGATCTGTGGCAGAATCGCGGTTCTCGTGCTTTGAAACACTTCAGGAAGCACACTTCCGTCAGATCAGCCACAGAGCATCCCTTATCCTGCTTTACAGAGCGGGCAAGCCTCCGACTTCCACGTTCTGTGATGGGGCGTGGGTGTCCACCACATTGTCGCCTACTCTTGGTTTCACCGTCCTTCAAACACTTTCCATAGATGCTCACTACAGTAGCACGCGAACAGCCGACCAGCCTCTCCGTTTCCGAGATGCTCGTTCCCAGAGGCCGCACCCACAAACCGCTGACCCGTATTTTAAGGGAATATCCTGACCTGTGCGTAGAAATCTGGTGTCAGATACCTCTGGAAGCCTACCAAGGACTTGTTGAATCCATGCTACGCCGAATCGCTTGTGTATTGCATTCTAAAGGTGGACCAATATGCCAGTAAGTAGGCGGTCATAATGTTTTGTCTGATCAGTGTATGTGATGATTATTGGTTCAGACCGCCCTAGGCCGGACTCGCCGCGGCGCTAGCCCCCTAGGCTACGGCGGCGGGCGGCTGTAGCCCCTTGCAGCAGAGTGGTTTGTGGAAGCAGCTGACCTGGAGGAGTCGTGTTTACCAACAGCCGAGGCCCAAGGTCACCCGCGACAGCCGACACCCGAGACCAGGCCTCAACCACAGACACTACAACACAAGGCGTGTGCGATATAAAAAGACTTCTTAAGGCTGGCTCCATAATCTTTTACAGTGGTTTGCAACAATCAAGACCATGCGCGTATCCATCATATGGGCAGAGTGGAGGGAAGCTGCCCCCCCCCCCCCCCACTTCGAAAAAAAAATCAAGTTGCCTTCAGCACACTTCAGCGAGTGAAGAACTGGCTCAGGAGCACTTTGGGAGAGGAGAGATTGACTGGATTATGCCTGATGAGTGTGCATCAAAATTTCATGAAACAACACCATGAGATATTGATAATGTACTGAAAAATATTCTGAGAATCCGAGACGATTAATGTTCACATAAAAAACTATAATTGAGTTTTTTTGTTTGTTTTGTTTTTGCTGTCGTCAGTCTTTCGACTGGTTTGATCCAATCCTCCATCCCTTCCTAACCTGTGGTAACCTCTTCATCTCTACATACCCCTTACAGCCCACGACCTCAATTATCTGCTTCATATTTTCTAATCTCTGTCTTCCTATACAGTTCTTACCTTCGACTGTTCCCTCCACTAACAAATTAATCAATCCTGCATGTCTCATGATTGAGTTACGATATTAATTATCTACATGGTAGGTCCTTAGACTAAGCCGTTGGATTACTGTATAATAAAAATAGTTTCCTCAACGGGTTTGAGTTTTATTCTGTAAGAAATCATCATTTTTACTTCCTCGAAACCAACATGAGTTGCCCCCCCCCCTAGTACAAATCTTGCCCCCCTCTAGTTCTGATCTTGGATACGCCCTTGATCAAGTACTTACCACCAGAAAAACATAACTCACTGATTTGGGTATCAGGACAAGCAGTGTACAATATTCTAATAAAAAAAACCTACGGATTTAGAAGATTATTTATCCACACTTAAAATAACACTGTGGAATTTAAAAAAATCAACGAGGTAGGTAACCTCGGAGCATATCTGGATGAACTTCTTCTCCGTTAACAATTTTGATTCAGCCGATTCATTTGTCCAGAATACGCATATGATGTTTCTGTAACGTAGAGTGTATTATGGAACTTTGATCTTGTAATGTTGTAAGGTTTCAATAAACCTACATAAAAAAAAAAGTGCCAAATAATTTGTAATGTGTGTGATACGTAATAGGGTCGTATTTCTTTTCTCATGTGAGTTGATTACGATTATAAGGTGGAGAAAGAATTGCTTGTTGAAGACTTGTAAATATCTTGGCATTACATTTGATAACGAGCTTAACTGGGCAGAACACATTAGATATGTACAGGGTGTCCAGAAAAGGACTCCCTGATTTCAAAATTAAATATCTCGAAAACAAAGATCGATAGAGGAATGCAGTAAACGGTATGTTTATCGTGACAGCTGTAAGAAGTGTATACAGCAGTGTGAAATAATAGTTACAAAAGCTGCTAACAGATGGCGCTGTACAGCTCATATCAGCATACATAAGTGAAATAATCGTATGAAAACAATCTTTGCAAACAATCACATCACAATGTTTTCAAAATGTTCACCATTGGCACTACAGAATGGTGGAACTGATCGCCCTGAGCTTCGGATCACTATTTAGGCATTACGTATGGCGATTACAGCGCCATCTGTTAGCAGCTTTTGTAACTATTATTTCAAACTGCTGTATACACTTCTTACAGCTGTCACGATAAACATACCGTTTACTGCATTCCTCTATCGATCTTTGTTTTCGAGATATTTAATTTTGAAATCAGGGAGTCCTTTTCTGGACACCCTGTAGTAGGAAAAGGTTTCAAAATCCTGCACTTGGTGGAGAGAGAAGAATTGGGTAACAAAACTTTGGTCAGACCATTGCTCGAATATGGTAGTGTAGTATGGGATCCACATTTTGATTATCAAATACAGGAGTTGGAGAGGGTGCAAGAAAGAGCTGCTTGATTTGTTTCTGGAAATTATCACAGAATGCAATCAGTAACAGATTAAAGTTGAAAATTGTAGAGGGCAAATGTAGGTGGGTGCAGGAAAGGGGGAAAAGGTGTGTAGGGAAATTGCCACCGGAGCCTGTACTCCATCCCAATTAAATTAAGTTAAAGGAAATGCAATGGGCTACAAATGCTTCGATCTGTTTGCTGCAAAATAATGTTTTAAATGATGACTGCATAACGTATCATAAACGTTTGTGAGTTGGTGACGTAAGTAATACTCTTCGCTAGCTGATAGAAACTGGCAAAAACGAACTTCTAAAAAAGATGTTACAATTTGCTGATGAGGTTGTCTTGTTAGCAGAGCAGAGGATATTGAGAAGTTACTGAAAGAAATGACCAAAATGCTTAAGGAAGAATTTGGACTGAATATAAATCAAAGCAATACAAATGCGATGAAAGATAGCAGAAATGATACTGATCACAGTAGATTAAATATAAAAATACTATCGTATGTGATAGGAGAAGTAAGTGAATACTGTTACTTAGGAAGTAAAGTTACAGCTGATGGACGAAGTAGGAACGGAGTTAAAACCGGTTCGGCACTAGCGAAAAAAGCCTTCTGTAGAAATAGAGAAATTTTTAGTTTGAAACATTGATCTAGGACTCAAAAACAACTTTCTAAAAGGTTTATATACCGAAGACAGCACTTTTTGGTTGCGTTGACTTTGTGAATATCAGAAAGAAAAGTGAAGCATTTGAAATGTGAAACTATGGAAAGATACTGATGGATAAACTATGAAATGATGAGAGAGGAGAGAAGTCTGTGAGAGAGTGGTACAATAAGAAGAGTGGTTTTTAATTTATTTTAATTTAATTGCAATGGAGCGTACGATCCAGAAGCATTTTCCCTACAGTCCCATCTTCCCCCTATCCTGAACCCACCTACATTTGCCCTCTACAAATTTTAACTTTAAATTCTTTTAACGTTTTCGGTAAGTTATTCATCATTCCCCTTGGTAACTCATTCCAATCTCTGACACCCTTACCTAAATAAGAAAATCTTCCCACACCCTTGTGCCTGAAATCGATTGCCAGCTTGTGGTCATGGTCATCTTTTCCCTTCCATGAACTACTTTTCATACCTACAGCAATTTCTTTCCATGCCTCATCACCAGTATATGCCCTGTACACTCCCATGATACTCCTCATCCTCCTCCTGTCTTGCAATGAATCCCATTCCAGCTCCTTTATCATATCCGTAACTGATTGCTTTCTGCGATAATTTCCAGAAACAAATCTAGCACCCCTTATTTGCACCTTCTTCAACTCCTGTATTTGATACTCAAAATGTGGGTCCCATACTACACTACCATATTCGACCAATGGTTTGTAACCCAATTCCCTCACTTCACTCGTGCATCCCCTCATCACTCTCTCCAACAAGTGCAGAATGTTGAAACCTTTTCCTACCACCTGTCCTATGTGTCCTGCCCAGTTAAGCTTGTTATCAAATGTAATGCCAAAATATTTACATTTCAAGTCTTCAGCAAGCAATTCTAACCCATCTTATATTCATAATTAACCTTTTGTTTTTTATTTGTAAATCTAATTAGCTGACTATTCTTTGCATATATCCTCATCCCATGTTTACTAGATATCTTGTCCAGATCACGTTGCAATTGTTTACAGTCCTGTATCGTTTTGATCCTTATATACAGCATTATGTCATCTGCAAACTATCTAATTTCAGATAGTAAACAGTCAACACAATTACTCATTAGAATAATGAATAGCAATGGTCCCAATACGCTACCCTGCGACATTCCCATTTTTACTTCCACTTCCTTTGATATCGCATTTCCTACCCTAACTTTCTGTTTTCTACCTTTTAAAAATTCTTCTACCCAGCAAATCACTTTCTCATCCACTCCAATTGTTTTTATCTTATTTACTACCATTTTATGGCTCACTCTGTCAAACGCCTTTGAAAGATCTAGTGCTGCACTATCAATTTGGCCTTCCTTGTCCATTTCATGTGAAATATCTTGCATATATCCCACCAACTGAGATTCGCATGAATATCCTTGCCTGAACCCATGTTGCCTGCTTGAAAACCACTTACGGTTACGTTTCAAGAGGAAGGTAAGAACAGTAGAGGAAGTCAGAGATTAGAATACATTAAGTGGGTGGTTGAGGACATATATTGTGAGGGTTGTGTTTAGATGAGGAGGGAATGCGGGGCAGATGCATTTGATGCTACAGACCTTACTGGTCAGTGACTAAGGCGGTTCCTTTCAAGTCAATGGACCCAGGTTCAGGTTGCGCTGCGGGCAGGTATATTTAGTGCTTGTACAATGAAATGTGCCAAAGCCGTTCGCAGTTCAAATTCCGCATTGAACATGTAACGTGACAATCGAAAATCACGTTATTAAGGCAGAAAAAAAAAAGAATGGCTGTGATTGGGCACTGCCGACAGCAGTGAAAACTTAAAATTACTATCATCATACGCGCAACACGTTATAATTACAGCTACAAATATACTAAATAATAATAAATAATTCCGTGTGGTCGTAATGAGCTGGTGGCAGGGTTTCTATTGGCTGCGCTTTCCGCCCCTGTCTCAGCCGCCTCAACCTCACCCCGTAGTGCTACCAGTTACAGGGGATCTACAGTTTAACGTGGAATCCGAAGTGTTCTGGCGTACTTCACATTACACAGAAAGCTGGGCCAGAGGTGAAGGTCGGATTAATAATATATGAAAATCCCCGCTGAGAAATATAAGTATGCAAAGTTCCATAAAAATCGGATAATAACTATGTGTTTTTATGAAGAACATTGCCAAAAAAACCATTCATTTTTATATTAGAAGCCACTAGTAGATAGTCTTTTCTGTCACCGCTGTCCAAGCGCAACACGTAATGCTTTTAACTATCGACACACTGCTATCACAGCGTGTTGGTGACGCGAACCCATAAGAATTTACCCACCCAAAAAGCGTCCAGGGCGGCCATCATGCGCGCAACAGGTGACCCCCGTCCAAACATCGCGTAATGCGACTATAGAAGATTCAATAATCTGTATAGTTGTGATATTCCAAATCAAACAAATAATATCTTTGGAAATGAAACGAGATGTGTGGATGAGAACGACGGCGAGAAGAGGAGTATCTTTGGTTTCTGAATGTTGCAAGAATTTGACGAAGAGACAAAAAGTGTCGGTGAGAGAACAATACCGAAGCACAATGCGGGACTGCAGGCTGATAAACACCGCTCGCATAACTTCAGAATTCACTAAAGCAATTATATGATCTACAAATGTGAACTGCGGAGCAAAGCGGCTTCTTTCGAGAGGAAAGCTATTTGACAATAAAGTGAAATATCTTTATTTGCGGTTTCTGTATTGGCAATATGTTTACGGAAAGTATCCAAAAGAGGTTTGACTGTACTAGTAAGGGGTCATCGAGTCTGTATAACAATCGTCAGAGTTGCCTTTTGTTTATTTATATTAGATCGTTATACGAACAAATATGTACAACCTAACAATTTTTCTTTGTTTTGGGAGCGTCCATAAACTATTTAGCCTCCTGTGAACCGTGCTCTCCCCCCTCGCCCAAGTAGCCTGAATTGTCTTTTGCCTCTACTCCCAACCCCCCCCCCCCTCCAATTCCGCGTGGCCTTTAGCTTTTTTCTCCTTATTGGTTTCAGAAGACATGTTGTACTGATTTCTCTTGTCAGACTATCGTACATTACACGCGGAGATAAGTAAATTACGGAAATAATTATTCACATGCTGTTGTGTGTTCTGCACCTTATTTTAACTGTGACAAAAAATATGAATGGAAACCTACGTGGCCTGGCTCGGAAGCCCCCCCCCTTTCCCCCCAGACCGAAACACGTGGTTTATGGTCGGTCCCTTATGGGGGCCTCGTCGAAGTCGAGGTCATTAGAGGCGAGAAAGGCCTGGGCCCAAGGAACGGGAAGGAATTCGGCCATAGCGTTTTCAAGGAACCGTGGCGGCTTTCACCACGGAACACCGAAATCTTGGTGGTTGGACGGAGATTCGAACCAACGTTCTCCCGAATGCGAGGCCACAGCGTTGCCACTCACTTTACTACAACATGAAATATTGTCAGCGTTAATTAGTAACAACTCTGCGCTTTGTTACAAGACGATATTATGAAAATAATTGCGTGGTGTAAAGATTGGCAGATGGAGTTAAACGCTAAAAAGTGCCATGTCATGCATGTAAGTAAAAAGGTGACATCATTTAGCTTTGAATATACTATTAATGGCACTGTCCTTAGAACGGTAGATTCTGCTAAATACCTAGGGGTAACTATTCGTAATAATTTGTCGTGGAATGAGCATATCGAGAATGTAATTGGGAAAGCAAATCGTATGCTTCGATTTCTAGGTCGTAACTTAAAACAATGCACTCCGGAAGTTAAATCGATTGCATACAAGTCACTAGTGCGGCCTCACTTAGAATATTGTTGCTCTGTATGGGGTCCCCATCAAAAGAGATTAAGGCGGACATCAGAGATGGTCCAAAGAAGAGCCGCCCGATTCGTGACAGGTATATATAGTTGGAGGGAAAGCGTAAGTGCCATGTTGAAGGAGTTAGGTTGGGAAGACCTGGAGCACCGAAGGCGTTGCTCTCGACGGAAGTTAATTGAAAAATTCTTGACTGACGTATTTCGGAATGACAGCAAACAAATATTGCTACCAGCAACATTCATATCCCGGAATGACCGCGAAAATAAGATAAGAGAAATCAGGGCCAGAACCGATTCATTTCTCTACTCATTTTTTCCACGAGCGATTAGGAAGTGGAATAGAACGGATTTACCAGGCGACTAAACATAAAATCCGACAGGAGTAGCTTTCGATAAAGTACTCCGGCCATCCTGATCTGGGTTTTCCACGGTTTCCCCAGATCGCTCCATGAGAATGCTGGGATGGTTCCTCACAATAGCCCATGGGCGCCTCCTGCCATATCCCGTATATCCCTTCCAAACCATTACCTTTCCGATAGGTGCAATGCACCCTCCACCACACACTTTTAGTGAATCGCGGAGTAATAGTAATAGTAACTCTAATTACTTAGGCAAGTTCCAACAAATTAACAGCCAGTCATTTTTTATTGGCTCAGAACGTACCGTACTTCTTAATAATTAACTACGAAATCTATTAAAATTTCTCATAAATAAAAGGATTAAAAATATCTGCTAATATATTAAATTGTTATAATAAAAAAGATATTTTTTTTTCTGTTGTGATTGCAATCAAAGAGGAAGCGGAAGGGAAAGCGTGGATTTTAAGTTTCCTTACTCTGTGTGAGAATATTTTGTTGAAAATGTGCATTGGATTAAGAATTTCTTTGCCAGAATTGAATATAGAAAGTTGTTGGTAACGAAGGATTGGTTCCATACAACACCGAGTCGGCATAATATGACAGTAAAGCTATCACTATATCATTCTACCGTCGAACCTGTCTCATGAAGAGAATCAATTTCCAACATATTTAAAACATAAAAACAACGAAGGTGAGGGGTTGTGGGAGGGGGGGGGGGTGTTAACTAAGGGCAGCTTTATTTCAGCTTGGTCTTTTCTTATTTCTTCAGCATGAGCATCCGATTCTTGGGTTCTAATAACTTTGGCTGCTCGTGCTCTGCTAGAGCTAAAACTTAAGCCAGTTTATGCCTGCAAGGCATGTCAAAAAAGAAGGAAAAATAAACTGGTGCCAGAAACATTTAAGCAGACACAAAGTACTAGGACATAGAATATCTACCTCTATAATACGTTTTTTCTCTAAACGAAATTTAGTAACAAGTTATACAATAACATAATGCGCGAGAAGCACAGCTTGAGCAAGTGACGTAACATTACAGACTAACACACACATCCGTCGCTCTGTCACCATTCGATAAGTTTTCAAAATTTCGTGACTACAACTGTTAATCATACCGAGAAAATGTCCTGTGCCGTTCCTAGAGATACAAAGCATTTCCTTGACAAATTTATCGGTATAGCCATTTAGTCATCAAAACGTAACAAACAGACAGAGATTTACGGTACTTTCCGAATTTATAGTATTATTAGTGCAGATCACACACACACACACACACACACACACACACACACACACACACACACACACACACTCACTCACTCACTCACTCTCACTCACTCACTCACTCACTCTCTCTCTCTCTCTCTCTGACTGCAAGAGTACAACCCATTAGGGATCAATATAACGCAAAAAAGTGTACATCTAACACTACCTACGATTTGCCTCGTATTGCACCCCTAAATTTGTGATATCTATAGTTTAACATTCAATCCGAGCAATCAACGGCGCAGGCGTGACTCATACGATCATAAACAATTTTTAAAAATCTTTGCCTGTATGAAGATTCGAACCGGAGACCACACTACAACACATCACTAAGCGGGCGCTTTAACCACTAAGCTACCAGATGGAAAGGTAGTACACAGACCTACACATCCTACGCGTTTGTCTATCACCGTTCTGTAATTTTTCAAAATTATAAGACAACATGTACTCTTTGTACAACCAAATGTAGAGCGTATTTTTCTCCTTGTTTCAAAGGACAAGTGTGCAAAGTTTCTTCGAGATCGGTTTAAAACTGAGGATTTGTATGAAGAACAAACAAACAAACATACATACATTCATCTTTATATATATATATATATATATATATATATATATATATATTGATACGACAGCTCAGGCAGTGTGACCTCGGCGTATCGAACGCAATACGGAAATGTTTGGCGCTCATACAAAGAGGCTACAAGGGCACAGAAACTACGGATGTGTTAAGACCTCGATGACAAATTAGGAACTCTTTTCGAAATAAATAAAGAAGTACAACAGGAGTTTTGTATGGCGTACCCTCGCCTCAAACGAACCAACGAGGCTCTGAAATATCTTATATGGCGGCCGCTGGACAGGACCAGAGCATAGACCAGGAGTTATCTTACATAACAGACAGGCGGACAGAACGTAAACGCGCGACGTAACGAGAAGGGGGAGAGAAATAAATATAATCTTAAAACGGACACCATACATTCAAACCCGGTCAACAGGTAGTGACAAGTTTGTGAACAGTTCTGGAGGAGCAGAAAGTGGCGTTGGTCAGTATTCCAGACGTCAATGATAGGTTGATTTGTCGTTGAATGGGAACAGCCGTAGGAATTACTGTAGAGGAAGCAAAGATTAGAATACACGAAGCAGGTAGCAGAGGAGGTGCATAGAACAGACGGGGGATTGAATCTAGCAGAATGGTAGCTATGTCGCAGGGCAATCAGTTTGTGTTCGTCGACTAGTGTCCAAAGCACAGCAGGTAGGCAGACCTCACGTCTTACGTCACGCCAAGGTTATCTTCTCGGAACGCGCTTTCTCGTCCATGGCGACCGTACATCCTTCTGCCGGAGTTCCGTCACGCAGCTATGCCGTAACTTGTTCCACTCGGATTTTATTTCACAAAGGGTTATGAGATGGAGTCAGGTCTTACGGTCACGGTCGGTTTGACCTCCTTATTCACGGTCAACAATGTCGCTAATCCAGCTAGAAATCCAGTTCAACGATTGTTGATGATGATTTGGAGTTACACTAAAAAAAGGTGGAATCTATCATCAAATTAAAGTTCCAAATTTCATCACTAGTTTTCGAGAGAATCGCGGTCCACAAAAAAAAAAGGATAATAATTGTAGGAGACTTGCGCGACCTTAACTCCTGCGACTACAGGCTGCTGTACATTACAAGAAACCAAGTCACATCCGGCAACTAGCTTTGTGTGTTAATAGCGTTCGTCCAGACGACCAGACACATTAAAAAAAAAAAGATTCCTTCTCTGTAGCTCAAAAATATGTTTTTCCAAAAATAGTGTGGCGATCTTTTTTCGTTTACATTTTTACTATAGTCTTGCATGTGAAACCACTCTCCAAGTCTAATGTGTGTAGAATCACGAAACAATTACAGTACATTGCAATCTACTGCGCCAATGCCTGAAATATACACAAAAATGACAGAAAATGACCTGGAGTGACGCGACGAGAGACCATGTATCTGCACCCGTCGCGTCCCTTTCTTTGCTTATGGCTTTACCCTTCGAAGACTTCGAGGTGATTAGAGGCGGGATGGGACTGGGGACAATGAACGGGGAGGAATTCGGCCATGGCCTTTTTGGAGGAAGCATCCCGCCATTTGCCTCGAGTGATTTGGGGAAACCATGGAAAACCCGAATCTGGATGTCCGGACGGGGATTCGAACCGGCGTCCTCCCGAATGCGAGCGCAGAGCGTTAACCGCTCACCCACCACGCTCGATCGTCGTGCCCTTGTGTGCTACTGTGGTCTCCAGAACTAACACTCAATGCGAGCCTGCACCAGCTTCAATACCGGAATCAAACTCTTTTTTGTTCTCTTTATTATATTCTTCCCCAGTCATTAGCGTGTGTTTATTTCATACAGGTACTTTATATATCAAATTTGTTAATAACATTCTGTATAACACCACATTTCACTGCATCCATCTCTCATCAAACACCTCATGAATTTGCTCTCGTCTAAAGAATTAGCTGTGAAGCGCTGAGACACAAACTATTACAACCGACTTCTTTAATACCATATCAATTAGCCTAAAAACGGTTTAGCAGTGATTTTGGATCCTATATATTAACTAATACGCAAAAAAATACGCAACATAGGAACTTTGTTATGAACGAGATATTGCACCACTTGAAAAGACAATTCCATTTAATTATTTATTAAAAAGGTAAGTTACGACATGGCGACCGTGACAGGACAGGAGCCTGCGATTAAACAGTACAGGAATACTGACCTGTGGTCCCTGAGGTGGTCCTGCCTGCGGAAGGCCTTGCCGCAGATGTCGCACGAGTACGGCCTCTCATCGGTGTGCGTGCGCTCGTGGATCAGCAGGTTGTACGACTTGGTGAACTGCCGCTTGCAGAACTGGCAGATGAACTGCTTCTTGGGGCGCGACGCCCTGCCCGGGGCCCTCAGCAGCCGGCGGTCGAGCTGGCTGACCGCCGCCGCGGCGTGGTACACGGGGAACGCCGCGAATGCAGCCGCCCCCGCGTACGCAGCGGCCGCTGCCGCCGCGGCGGCGGAGGATCCGGGGGGCGGTGGGGGCGGCGCGACTGGCGGCGGCGGCACGGGCGGTGGCGCCACCACGGACAGCGCGGCCAGCTCCTTGCGCTTGTCCGCCATCAGAGCCATCAGGTCGAAGCCGGAGCCGCCCCCGGAGCCCCCGGCCGGAGGCGGCGGCGCCTTGCCCGGGGGCGGCTTGGCGCCCGGTTCACCGGAGTAGGCGGCGGCTGCGGCAGCCTGCTGGGCCGCGTGCACGAAGCGAGAGGGCACCACCGGCACGAAGGCGGAGGACTCGCGGTGGTGGTGCGCGGCGGCGGCAGTCAGCGCCGCCAGGTGGCGGTGGTACAGAGACACCTCGAAGGCGGCGGCGGCGGCAGCGGCGGCGGCGGACGACGGCGAGCCGCCCCCCGCCGCGCGCGACGACGGGCCCGCGCCCCCGGCGCCTCCCGCCGGCGACCCGCCCCCGGGGAACGGAGGCGGGGGCGGCGGAGGCGGCGGGGGCGGCAGCGAGGGTGGCGGCGGGCGAGGGGGCCGCGTGCACAGCTGGAGCGGCAACTCCGCGCGGTCCTGGCCCTCTATCGGCATCCTCTGCAACCACAACACAGCACAGTGATCAACACGATTACATAACACCACACAGCTCCAAGGTCTCCAAGAGAAATTGAAGGATAAACGAGGAAAACACACAGGGAGAGGTTAAGAAATAAAGAGAATGAAGTAAAGGAGTGGTTTAAAGTTGCCGCAGATCGTGCAACTATATCCCGAGGAACGGGCCGAAGATTTAGTTGCGATTTATTCTGGAGCGAGAGAGTCACAAGATGCGCTGTCCGAGGCCTGAGTGACAGTTGGTCTACTCGTGGACGTTGTGAGTGGTGGACCTAAAGTGGAGTGGCTAACCTTCGTGTTTCCAGTCCTCTTCTAAGTCCTCTGTTATCCCGTGGAGCTCTTTTAGACAAGGCTAGGACTGGTTTAGCACTAGCTGATATAAACTATCCTATGAGAGCGATAAGACGGCTAACTGGTAGTGAGTCAGTTTAATGGCCACTGAAAACTGTGCGTTTACAGTGGATAACATGTCCTGCAAGGACCACTCCGAATGCTAGCGTCTTGAAGCTAAATTACTGCTCCCAATATTGATTGATGCACTGAATGACTATGATGCAAGTTACGGCAGCTTGGTTGGAAGGCATTAGCGCTAGGTGAGGCTACAAGAGATGGCACGATCGATTAGCTAACCCATATCGACTAGTTCAAATCTACTCAAAGAATGCCACTTTTCTTCCGAAGTTAAGATGTATTTGCGTCACAGCTGACCGGAACGAACTTTGCTGTAGGTACTTTTATCGAACAACAGGCTATGCTGAATTGTGTGTGTCTTCTCCGACCAGCCCCGTTGCAAGTTGGATTCAGAAAATACTGCAACTATTCCGAAAAATATTAGTTGCTCTTAATCAAACCCT
This sequence comes from Vandiemenella viatica, assembly GCA_031002005.1. Taxonomy (NCBI): domain Eukaryota; kingdom Metazoa; phylum Arthropoda; class Insecta; order Orthoptera; family Morabidae; genus Vandiemenella; species Vandiemenella viatica. Next base: position 186,428,469 of record JARYHS010008075.1, read on the forward strand.
AAGGTCAAAAACAACCTTCACAGAACCTAGTGTCGTCGGCTGCTTGTATGCCTCCAGCACAGTTGATTTTAGTAAAGTGTTCTGTTCGCCGTGTTGTCCATACCATGAAAGCACTAATTCTAATGATAAAATAAGCTGCTGAGGCAAATACAATAATGGGTGGTTGTATAAGCGAGAAAAACAAATGGCAATGGCAATGAGGCATAGAGTGCACAAACTAAAATCAGAAGGACCAAACAACCTGTTTCCTCCCCACCCAGTCTACAGTGGAATCAAGAGTTGTGCAAAACAGCAAACAGTTCTACGCAATGAGTGTCAAGCACTAAAACGTTGCTACTATTCTGCAATACCTTCAGTGCCAACTCCTTGGACACGGCGCGGTACTGTGAACACATCGCAACTCACAACACACTCGAGCCTGAGGGACAAACGGGAGTCCCAAAGAATAGTCCATCCCTACAAGTTAGTGCGGCACTGAATCTCATACACTGATCAGCCAAAACATTATGGCCACCTACTTACTAGCATATTGGTCCACCTTTCGAATGCAATACAGCAGTGATTCGGTGCAGCATGGATATTACAAGTCCTTTGGATTCTACAAGTCCTTGGTAGGCTTCCAGGGGTATCTGACAACAGATTTCTATGCACAGGTCACGAAATTGCTGTAATTATGGACCAGCGGTTTTATGTTTGTGGCGCCAGGGAACGAGCATCTCGGAAACGGGGAGGCTGGTCGGCTGTTCGGTGCTACTGTAGTGAGCAGCTATGAAAAGTGGATTGAAACCACGAGTAGGCGACTTGTGGTTGACACCCACTCCTCATCACAGAACGTGGAAGTCGGAGGCTTGCTGGGACAAAGCGTGATTTGTGGCAGAATCGCGATTCTTGTGTTCTGAAACAGTTCTGGAAGCACCAATACTCTTCAGTCAGATCTGCCACCGATCGCCACCTATCCTGCTTTACAGAGCGGGCAAGCCTCTGACCTTCACTTTCTGTGATGTGGCGTGGGTGTCCACCACTGTGTCGCCTACTCGTGGTTTCAACCACTTTCCATAGATGCTCAATACAGTAGCACGCGAAAAGCCGACCAACCTCTCCATTTCCGAAATGCCCCAGGCGCCACGCTCACAAACCGCTGGTCCGTAATTTTAGGGAATTTCCTGACCTGAGCGTAGAAATCTGGTGTCAGATACCTATGGAAGCCTACCAAGGACTTGTACAATCCATGCTATGCCGAATCACGTTTGTATTTAGTTCGAAAGGTCAAGGAATATGCTAGTAAGTAGGTGGTCATCATGTTTGGTTGTTCAGTGTAGATGCCTATGGTGATTCATAGCGTTTATATATAAACTAGTTCAACATTACACAACACTGATGTAAACATCATACATCGGGTTTCGTGTCTCAGATTCCACCATTTTACAGTAATCTTCCTTTAATCCTTCAAGTCACTGCATCTTCCAAGTATTTCTTCCATATTTTTGTCGGTTTCCTTTCACAATGTCCGTATCCAACTTTTACTCCCTATTCGCATAAAGCGGTCATGTTGTGTCAGCCTATTGCCCTGTACGATGTTATTCTTCACTTGCGTCATCTCTCTGATTCACTCGTTCCTCATGTTGTCCAGTCTCGAAGTACCTCAACTTATTGTAAGGGCCATCAATTTCTTCCATCCCTTTTATTTCCCTCCAATAAAACATCAGCAAATCCTGCATGTCTTTACTTCTGACTTCTTCCTGTTGGACTCTTCAACAAACTTCTTTCTTCACTCATCGTTTCCAAAGCACTTCTATGTCGTACTTTATCTGTCCACTTTATTTTCATCATCTTTCTATATCAGCATCATCTTCAGAAGATGGCGATAGTGTATTCGTTCGCCGAAATATTGTGTGTAAGCACCTTCTTCACTAGGCTACTCACCACAGAACTTATATTAATTCTCAACACCAAGAAAAACAGCGGTGTCACATAAAAGTCTTCTCATTTCCTAGAAGGCTCTTTCAGCTACTTTTAGCGTCATTCCTACTTCGGCCAGTAATTGTAATTTTACATTTTTGTCTTTTTCTGTTTTTTTTTACTGTCCTTTTTTTAACTTGTGACTTTACGTCTCGTCGACGTTGGTGTGACTAGAAGCGGACACGCAACGGGAAAGAATTCGAGCATGGCCTTTTGAAGAAACCATGCCGTCATTCGCTTGGAATGATTTCGGAAAGCCATGCTGGATGGTGGTGGTATTGGTTCCTAACAGAACTCACTTCTATTAGTCCTGACACTACGATCTACACTAATGCAATATTATAAATGCGATAGTAAATCTGTCTCTCTGTCTATTTGTTACGTTTTCACGGCTAAAGGGCCAGACCTATTATGAATTTGGCAAGAAAATAGTATGTATCATTAAGAAGACCATAGGATGCTTTTTCAGAATAAGTAACATATTTTGGAAACTAACCGAACAGTAACAGACAGCTAGATCTGGGAGACACCTGTCTCTGTAATGTTGTATTGGTCGCTCAGGCCTTGATGGTCTCACAGTCAGTTTGTGTATGATCTGTTCGTAAATTCCATGTGTGTTACTACAACAATATAAAAGTGGAATTGCGTAGCACCAGACTATTATTTTGTTAATTAGTTGATGAAGAGATAATGCCAATGCAACTGTTTTTTATTTTATTATATTGTCGTCCTCAATGAGAGGCATCATTAATTACGTTGACTGATTATGATCTTTCACTGCACATTTCAGCTTCCCCTTAACCCCCCCCCCCCCCCAAAAGCATGTTTGGACTGGATTATAATAGTGACAGTTTCAGCGAGCTGGTGATTATAAACCGCGCGTTGCTAAGCTGCACCTTGTATGCATCGTGCATCATTCAGTTCTTGCATATTCACGCACTAGTGTTTTCAGTTTTCAACACGAGATGCGACATAAACAAACAAGATGGCCAAAGGCGTGAATATGCAACAACTGATATACAATTCAAACAAGGTGGACACAGCAGGCAATTCAGAAAAGAGAAATAGCGTGGTTTATAATCACGAGCTTGCGCTAAAACAAGTCACTATTATAGTCCAAGCCGAACATGCTTTGGAGGGTTGGGGGGGGGGGGGGAAGCGGAAATGCACAGCTACGAATCATAATCAGTGAATATAACTAATGATGTCTCGGCGAGAGGCCAAACGCGTACGACAATAAAACAAAATAAACATTACTTCTTCATCAAACAATTGATTAAGCATCTGCCGAAAAAAATGGTCGCAACAACACTGCATTGGTTTGTGTTTGCCTAAAGGTTTTTAGAATGGCTTGGCGAGGGATTCCCCGCCATGTTATCTCGACTCTGTGGTTTCTGTGACACCTTTTATGTCCAATATTAGCGGTTAATAGCCAGTAATTCTATAAATGTTTGGTTTAGATTTTTTTTTTAGTTTTACATTTCAAACCATTTAAATGAGTTGTAGGAAAAATGAATGAATGAATTGGAAACGAGACGTGTTGTCCTGTTTGCTGGAGCAGTGTCCTTAAACCTGTTTCCCGAGACTGAGTGGACTCGTACCGGAACAGCTCCCGTCTGACAACACAAACAACACCACAGGCCAACATAGCGTCGCCTCACATTCGGGAGGTCGCCGGTTCGAATCCCCGTCCGGGCATCCAGACTTGGATTTTTCATCGTTCCTCAAATCACTCCAGTCGAATGCGGGATGCTTCTTTCGAAACGCAATGGCCAAATTCCTTGCCGCTCCTCGTCCCCAGTCCCATCCCGTCTCTAATGACCTCAACATCGACGAGGCGTGATTGAAAATTACCATAATTGTTCACAAAAACAGCCATATCCTTGTTCCATATAAAGATCTCACCTATGCAATAGAATTTTAGTTTGGAAATCCGCAAAAATAACATAACGTTTAGGGAAAACCGTAAGATACATCGGCTTTCCGTAAATATTACGGAAAACCCGTTAAAGTTGGTAACTATGTGTTGAGCATAACCACGGCAAGACTCCACTTGCCCGCGTGTGTTGTTGGGGATGTGGAATCCTAGTGAAACGCTACAAAGCAACTGGATGAGGGAGCGTCCATAAACCACGTAGCTTCATTTGGGCCCCCTGTCACCCCCCTCCCCCCCACGCAGCCTGACGTGGCTTTTGTCTCTACCCCCTCCCCCCGTGTTGCATGTATCTTTTTTTCCCTGTTAATTCTAAAGACATTTTGCACTGTTGTTCTCTTGTCAGACTATCGTAAATTACATATGGAGATAATTAATGATAGAAATAAATATCCACATGCTGTTGTATGTTCTATATCTCACTTTAACTGAGATGAATAATAAGACTGAAGAGCTACTTGGCTTGGCTCGGAAATCTCCCTCCCACCCACTTACATAGTCCAGACAACACCCTCCTCCCCTCCCTACACGGACCCACGTAGTTTGTGGACGCTCCCTAACAAGGTTCACTGGAAAAACCAATTCTAGACTTCGCCCACAAGACGAATTTTGAAGAATCGTATCTGTAGAACAGATAGCGTATAAAACTCCTGTGCGTCATGATGTGGGGTATTGTGTGGGATCCGTATCGTGAGGGATCGACTATTAGTATCGATATTGTGCAGAGAAGTCCTTGGTTCGCAGACTGGCTGGGATTCTCTGCTACGCAGAGACACCACGTGATATGCGCACTAATTTAGTGACTAACACGAGATCAACGCGGTCATTCACGAATGCAGTGAAATAATTCCCGCAGCAATGTAGCGGAGGGAAATAAAGTGCCGTGCTGATGTCTATACGTCCTACTTCTTCCCTGGAGCCTGGAGCCGCACTGACTGGAAGGCACCCTCTGCCATCTAGACTTGTATGTGATCGACATCGAAACAAATCAGTTTAAGAGCGCGAGGAGCAAGTTGCCTGTTGAGCTTCAGCCTGCTGAGGTGGAGGCGACTGTTTGTCGTTCACCTGGTGTGTCACACATGCGGGTGGTTGCGTCACATATATCGCCGTATACAGGGTGGTCCTAAACGCTAAGTGACATGTTCTGTATCGACAATTGGTCGTGTCATGGCAAAGGGGTCGCAACCGGAAAATTAATGCTTCGGCCGCCGCAGCCGTGTTGGTGTCCTGGTAGTTATGCAACCAACGCACGGAGACTACGGAGTCAGTCAGCGCTAAATCGATCCGCGGTCCTTGGTTCGCATCCCAAATGAAGTGCTATACAAGTAAACAGTTATCCCGGTACTGTGTGTTACAAACGTTCGTAATCAATTACATGATAATTATATATTACTAGTGTAAGCCCGCGACAGTATCGTCACGGGTCTAGAATGGTTCCAGTCTTTAGGATGAAAGATTATGACAGGTTGACCTGACTTGACCAAACATAAACTTGACCTGTGTTTCAGGGTGAATAAAATCTCTTGAGCTTGAAGAACTAAGAAACATTAATAGAGGTAGGTATTAAACACGAACAGGGACAACAGCGCAATCGTATAATTACTTAAATAGAAACTTGACCAGTATTTGATCCTTAAAGGTCACTCTGCAAAATTTTTTAAAAAAATCTTGTTTGGTTCTAAAGCATCACGTTGCATTTTTAATGAGACTGGGCAAACACTAATATGTAATCATTGGTCATAGTATCTGTAGCGGCCAGAGAACTTCCATATTATTAAACAGTTGAGCAGCTCCGAAGAAATGAATTGCCAGAATAGTTGGTTCGGTAACATATTTGGTCTGATGTCCACTTAAACTAACCTAAAAACTCACGTACAGCGAACATGAAGAAATACAATTAACGAAAGTAGTAAGTAAAATACCTAAAGAGCAAATAAACCATAATACATAAACAACATAAGCAACAGCAGTAGTGAAAGTTTTGATTAAACTGAAATTTATCCTAAGCCGAAATGACAAAGCAGATACTGTGAGTAATTTAATGTTTTAAAAATTTATTAAGTTGCTTTCTGTAGTTACATGTTATTGAAAAACAGATCCACGTTTTTTTCAGACGTAAAGTTTATCGATATTTTTCTAACTATGAAAGGCTATGAAAAGCAAACTTAATGAATGTATTAAGGCAATTAATTGGTTAGCAGTTGCTTAGTTATTGATTTGTGGACATAACGACGAATTCCTTCTAATGGTGTCTCTGGTCGCTGCTTTGCGAGTGAAGGCTGACACGTGACACTGTTCTCCAGCCAATAGCTATCGAGGAAAGTGAATGAGTGAGCTTAGGAAATTATATAGTATATGGAATTATACATTATGGGAAAAGGGGTTAGCTTCGTTTCTAGGTGCACGGATAGATTGTAAATATGAAAAATAAATAAACAAAACAAAATAGTACAAGTTTTTGCTCGATGCTCACCACAATCAGCAATATATATCCCCGCCTAGTGTCTCACTTCTACACGAATAAGGCTTTATGCCGAAATATTGCGCTTCTCTTCTGTTTTTCTTTTTTTTTTTCGTACCCAGACGCCTTCACCTGTGGTAAGTGTTGGGTCATATTTCCCTATCCTTCCTTAGTTTTACATATATATATATATATATATATAATGAAAACCGTATCTTTCTCCACATTCTACTTCCACATGTATTTCACGTGTGTTCAACCGGATAAATTCTGCAATGCACAACGCGTCTTCTGGCCTCGCATTCGGGAGGACGGCGGTTCGAATCCCCGTCCGGGCATCCAGATTTGGGTTTTCCACGGTTTCCCAAATCCCTCCAGGCAAATGCCGGGATGCTTCCTTCAAAAAGGCCATGGCCGATTTCCTTCCCATTCCTCGCCCCCCCCCCCCCCCATCCTTTCCCGTCTCTAAAGACCTCGCTGTTAAGAGACGTTATACAGTAGAAAAAAACACACAACGCGTCAACTGTTTTCTTTATTGTCTTTGTCAGCTGAGACAGGGCGCAAACTGCTGGACTCGGTTCGTGTCGTGATTAACCGTAGGATTCTCTTCGATACATTTCTTCACCTGATGAAGACAGTGAAGAAAGCTGATTGACCGCTGTGCATGGCAGAATTTGTGCGGATCAACACCCTTGAGACTCATGTGAGAAGGCTCTACTGCTTTCCGCAGGGTAGAATGAACGTTGTGATACTCTCGTCAAGGCAGGACGTTGCCACGTACCGTATTTGACCATGTCCACACATGTTATGAAGTAGCAGGTCATAGTTTCGACCACCTTGTATGATTTACAGCGCAATCTAATCTTTACTGAAGCAAATAAAACGAAACAAGGTCGTGATCTAATATTCACTTTCTACCTAAAGCAAGATATAACGGAAGTAAAATAAAAAATGTGCTGTAACTGTGAATAATAATAATAAAAATCACTAGAGTTAGCTTTTCCAGTTGCTTTGTAGCGTTACAACAAGCGACTTCACTTTATGGCAGCGAAGCAAGGACATTAGGAATACCACAAAGAATGAAAACTAAAGCATTTGAAACGTGGTGCTGTAGAATGATACTGATAATTAAGTGGACAGATAAAGTACGAAATGGACAAGTTTTGGAAATGATGGGCAAGGAAAGAAGTTTCTGGAAGAGTTACAGAAAGAAGAGACAGGCTGGTAGGTCATATTTTGAGACATGCTGGATTGGTTAATTTGTTAATGGATGGAACAGTCGAAGGTAAGAACTGTAGAGGAAGACAGAGATTAGAATATATGAAGCACATAATTGAGGACGTGGGCTGTAAGGGGTATGTAGAGATGAAGAGGTTAGCACAGGATAGGAAGGGATGGAGGATTACGCACTACTTTCCCTGAAGCCAGTCCTTTCCTGAAATACGTTAGGTTTCCACTCCTCACACCATCATAACGGATCTGGAAGTTGTTTGGAATCACCGTGTGTACCGTAAAGCCATTGAAATTGGGACCGCCAATTATAAACCATACAACAGGAGTTATTGTCGGTCTTGTTGTTCTAAATACTACTAATAATGATAAAAAATTCTTTTTCCAGTGTTTTAACTGTTATAACATTTCATTTGTTTTTGAGATTACACGAATAATATTTTTATCAATTATTATGGTAACATAAGGCAATTGTAGTTAAAATAACGAGAGTGAATGCTAAGAACATTATGTTCATGCTTATTATGGATACAAAAACAATTTATTTATGTATAAGTCCAAGGAAAGGGGAAGGCCTCCAAGTGATAAAAATCTATATAAATCATGAATTTAATTGATTTTTTGATTATTTTTGATTATTTAATCAGTATATTTTATTTTGATTTAGTATTAAAATAATTGTGACTCTTAGAGAATAAGGTAGGCTACAAAATAAAATCCTAATATTGTTTTTCTAATAATTATTTATCTGATTATTCATTCAGTATGTCTAATGAATGTGTATTAATTTACATAATGATGTGTGATTTAATCCTCCCAAAGCCCCTACTGCAATTGAGGTAATTGTTATTATTTATATAGCCTAATTATGTTTAAAGTATATGATATTACTGATATAGGGGCAAGTTTTTGTCATCTTATATCTTTAAACGAGCAATTCTCAGATATATATATATATGGGATTTTCGAAACGGCTCTAACGATTTGGATGAAACTTCATATTTAGATAACGTTTTGCTTTTTAAGTTTATCTAAATAGGTGTGTTTCGTGCATAAACACGAATTTACAAAAAACGAACAATTTTTGTGTTTGGTATCTCGGAAACGGGTCTAACGGCATCTCGTAGATGTTTTGGGTACCAGAAAGCCTACTGATAGTTTCTCTTTGGTTTCGACAAGGAACTCTTATATATTTAAATGAAGAATTGATGTATATTATCTGACCCATGCGAATATTTTACACAGTATCGTAGTCAGCCATCGAATGGTAACATAATAATGAGGAAATAAGTAAATGGAAGTATTTGTTAATGGAAAGTATTTTATTTTGAAGAGTGGTAATAAATATAACTTTTACAGTAAAAAGTTGTTATTATTAAATACTACATGTTTAATTGTAAAACATTTAAAAAGTATTTTTAAAAATATTGGGTTTGCGACATGTAATTTTTTGAATCTTCTTTACAAATCTTCTTTGAAAACAATATTAGCAGTTATAATGTGATCATCGATGACTTTTTGATCGTATGCGATTTTAACGCAAAATAAATATTAATGAATCTACAAACTAGTGAAAAAGCTGCGAATAGGTGTCCATACGAAAAATCAGGTTCTGATTAATACATTTGTTCATAACGAATCTTACTTTATTTGTGAATTGTTTTTTTTATCATTTGGAAAGGCGTGGTTGGTGGTGTGAGGTTAATGCGAGGTAAGAGCATAGTTTCATCAGAGTGAATTGATTTAGCACTGATGACGTACTCATCTAAGAGAATTACCACTAATCTTGTACCATTAATTAATTCCTGATTAGCATTAATATTTCTATTTAACGTAATCATGGCATTTTTCTGTAAAAGCAATTTGTGAACTGGTAAACCAGACGATCTCGGAAATGAATCTAGCGATTTGGATGTAATTTCATATGTAGATAACTTTTTGCTTTTCAGGTTTTTGAGACGATTTAAAAAATAAATAAAAAAATAATAAAAAAGAGCATTTCTTGTATTTGGTATCTCGGAAGCGGCTGTAAGCTCATGTCGTAGGGTTCAGGTAACAGCGAGCCTACTGATGTTAGTTAAACTTCTCTATGCAAAGAACTTTGCTCTCAAAAGTACCTAGGAAGCCTTAAAGAAAAACGTTTAACTTTGATCAAACTTTACTCAAAATCTTGCATATTGAACAAAAAACGCAAGATGCCGCGCGATGATCGGTCACTGAGGCGCTGTTGGTTTTTGTTGTGAGTTCCGGAAGTCGTACTGGTACTCGAGCTGGAGCCCGCCCGCTGTACTGGTCGAGTCCCCCCACCACGCAGCCTTCCAGAAGCCTCGGCGGAACAAAAACCCGCGTCCCGGGCGTTGCCAAGCCAGCTACCAGCCACGGCTTCGAGAGCCAAGCAGTGGGACGGTCCTATAAGTCAGTTCCGCCGTCGACACACAACTACGTGCGGTTTCCATTACTAAATAACATAACAAGAGTTCGTTTTCAAAAGTATTCAGATGTCTAACGTATGTAATGTAATAGAGATTAAAATTCATCAACCCAAAACTAAATTACTCTCATTCAACAAATGCTACTTTCCTGTTGTTACAGGACGCACAAACGCGCTCGCATTTTGCATCTGCATATTTAAATACATTATAAATCCAAACCATCCCATGATAAGCATTGTTTGCACGAAACCGTTAGTGGTTAAATAAACATAATAACAACAAATTGTGACTGGTCGCTGTCTTCCATATCAACCCAAATTTGATATCACAGTCGCTGAATTCCACCAGTCCATCATGGACAAAATATTATTAAAAAAAAAAGGTTACTAGGTTCGAGAGATAGGCGATTTCGGAAACAACTTATTGGTTTTGTTTTGTGAGTGAGTTATTTGAATGATTTTGGACTGAGTATTTGTAAGTAGTAAATCTCTCTGGGTTGAGGAGTGGCTTTATCTCTGGTTAACTTGCAGCAGAGATCATCTCTGGCGATCATAGGCGCGCAGTTAGTTGCTTTGTTCGAAGACGAAAGTCGTATGAACTGCAGTTAATGAAGCTAATATTATATGTGAGAACTACCGGGAATAAGGATATTATCTGTTAATGTACGAAATACATGTGTGAAAACTACAAGAATTGTGTGAATAAATGCTTTGATATAAAGAGTGGAGGTTGCTGCTTTGATACTAATAAAAGAGAAAGTACTAATTTCAAATTTTTAAAAAAGATGCTTATTATGAGATTCTGTTTGAAGCTTTCATTTTAGAAATGATATGGTGTCGTACCGTTGCTAAGAGCAACACTTGTAAGGTGACAAAGCCCCTTACACTTTAATTTTATGAATATTTTGTTTGTTAAAAGTTAATTAAATATTAGTCTTGCTTGTGTATACAAATGTGTTAAATTGTTATGAAAAAATTATAAAGATAAACGTATATTAAAGTGCCAGAATATCTATGGACAATGGTTATCTATGATAAAGTATATCTTTGGACAGAAGACAAAGAAAATATGGCGAGGGTATGGTTGAGAATATAAAATATATCTGGCAAGTCGTTGAATAAAAGGAATGTAAGAAGTGTGTTTTCACCCTCGTGAATATAAATAAAAATGTGTTTTCGAGTGTTAATTCAAAGAATTCGTTGTCTAGATATTTATTTTAATTTTATCCATAATTCGCTATATTGACGTGACTGTATTAATCAGACAAAAGGTAGAATGAGAAACAGCCTTCAGTCACTAGAATACAACTTTTATTGTATTACACAATGCATTTCGGACCCTGTGGATCCATCTTCAGGTTACTATGGTATTTACATTTGGTTTTAAATTTTCCTTAAGCGAGATTTGTGCCTAGTAAAGTTTGTTCCTGCGCTGAAAAATGATTTCAAGTAAGTGACGAGAACACGTTTATTATGAGAGAAAGTACAAAATATGAAAACATTGCGGAAAACTTACCAGAATTGACGAGATGGTGAATAATTGGTAATATATACATATTTATTGCGGAGCACTGTACTAGACACGATGTCGTTTAAGATGCACATGTTTACATAAACACAACATAACAGTTTACAGATGATGTGTGTTACAAGTTATTCAAAGATGAAATTTATCATTCGTTGCCAGAGTATATCGTGTCGGTGAACTTTTCTTATCTCTAGTATTTAAAAATTAAGCTGAAAATAAATCTTTAAAAATATTAAAGTAATAGTGGCTAGTAAAGTCTACTTGTTCATTTAACATATGTTCTTGGCTTTTTATCTTGTGGAGGAATATTTCTAACTGTTCTAACAGATCAATTTTCTTGGCATTGGACTCCATATGTAATACTGCTAAATTATTTTGAATGTCATTAATAACATGCTTTGTGTCATACATGTGTTCTGCAATGGCTGATTTCTCGACATTCAAAATAATTTAGCAGTATTACATATGGAGTCCAATGCCAAGAAAATTGATCTGTTAGAACAGTTAGAAATATTCCTCCACAAGATAAAAAGCCAAGAACATATGTTAAATGAACAAGTAGACTTTACTAGCCACTATTACTTTAATATTTTTAAAGATTTATTTTCAGCTTAATTTTTAAATACTAGAGATAAGAAAAGTTCACCGACACGATATACTCTGGCAACGAATGATAAATTTCATCTTTGAATAACTTGTAACACACATCATCTGTAAACTGTTATGTTGTGTTTATGTAAACATGTGCATCTTAAACGACATCGTGTCTAGTACAGTGCTCCGCAATAAATATGTATATATTACCAATTATTCACCATCTCGTCAATTCTGGTAAGTTTTCCGCAATGTTTTCATATTTTGTACTTTCTCTCATAATAAACGTGTTCTCGTCACTTACTTGAAATCATTTTTCAGCGCAGGAACAAACTTTACTAGGCACGAATCTCGCTTAAGGAAAATTTAAAACCAAATGTAAATACCATAGTAACCTGAAGATGGATCCACAGGGTCCGAAATGCATTGTGTAATACAATAAAAGTTGTATTCTAGTGACTGAAGGCTGTTTCTCATTCTACCTTTTGTCTAGATATTTATTATTTATTTGTTTCTGAACAGTGAATGGAAATAATCTGCCGGCTTCTGCAGCTTAGATTACGGCTTGAAGACGGGCAGATTACATATACCTAAACCTAAATACAGGATGAGGGGACCTTACACATTTAATACCTTACACGTATTTACGAGAACCGTGAGCGCTTTATGCGACAGTTTTGAGAAGTAGTACTCGTAACTGACAGAACAACGCCTCCACCCGTTTGGGCCTCAAACACTCGGACCATTAAAGCTTGCTATATCACACTCATGTCGTTGTGGCTTAATTTAAGCTTAATGTTTCATATGGTGTTACCTGCTACTACTAGTGTAGCTGTCACAGCTTTTACACATTTACAGATTCTATTGACACGGTCGCCAGTGAAGTGCTCTATGACTAACGAGAGGTTGATGACGTCATATTCAGGAACTACTTCATGCTACAGACGAAAGTCGACACACACGTGTAGTTAATCACTGATCATAAAAGTTTTATTCTACTCAGCATACATTCGCCAGCGCCACCACCAGACACTTCTAAAACTTCTTCTCCGAAGCTGCTAGGTTCGTGATAAAGTGCGTCGTACCAGACCATCTGCTTCTAGGTTGCTCAAAACATAACACCTCACAAAATAAATTACTTGGGTGCATTAAATATCCCTGTACCTACCAGCATCGCAACCTTGTTGTATCACAATAACCCTCAAATTTCATCAGCCATCATTAAATACGTAGACGAAACCGGCCTCCACATGTGAGCAAATTGATAAAATCACACCCAACCTGGGAAAAGGACAACGAAACAACACACGAGCAATAAAAAGAAATTAGTATCATAAACCAATTGTAAACATTCCAACCAACCAAAAATAAATTGAAATTGTAACCACAGTTGAAATGATACCTGTAAATAATAATGTAAATAACTTTAAATTACTACAAATTATTGTAAACATTGAATTATAACAACTGTTATTATAAGGTATTGTAATCATAGTAAATAGAGCATAATGAAAATGGTATTGTAAATGATGTATGATGGCTGTATGGCATACGCCAAAAGCCTAATAAAAAAACGTGAGTCGTACACCAAATAAAAATTCACATGAGCTGTGATTAAAGCACAGTTCTGTTCCGCACTCTTGTAGATACAACGACGCTGCCAATCGAAAGTAGTTATACTCACTCTCGACTCAGTCCCGGCTCTGGCCACAGCATACCCTCTCTCGACACTGTTTCTATTAAACGTCTATTACGCGACGATGCTCGCGGATTGCAATTCACCTTAAACTCGTGCACCACCCGTGTCATCTTGACACGTCCCACCCGCGAGTACTCTCGGATACAACAATCGAGACTCCTGCGATATTGTTCATCGCGCCTGCGATATCACACACGCAGGAGCTTACAGATATGTATACAATTCGCACTGTGGCCTTATAATGCCTCTGGTGGGTAGTGCGACGAGTGGAGATTGCTGTACAGTCTGGTTCACTTCTGTGGTGTTGACTCGCTGCGCTGCAGACTGTCAGTTGTCATCTGCAGGTGTCTGCTCCATGGGTGCTTCTGCCCCAGATTACAACAAACCCGCGCTATCGACTCTTCTAGTAACCACTCCACATCCAGTCTCACTACTCCGTTTAGCTTATACTCACAGGTCACCTAAAAGCGATGTCACTGATGTCTTCTAAGGCGGCCGAGAAAAGTATCAGACGCGTGTCGGTACAGCAAAAATAATACTTCTGACACTATTTTATTTACTTTGTGTTTTCTAATTACGATTTTTATACTCAGCGGTCTCATAACAATATGCCGCTTGAAAAGGGCGAGTGAACAATAGGGCTTTACGCGCAGCCCAGATTTTAAGTTACTGTGTGTCTGCAAAGTGCTGCTACCGTTAAAACGTAGAATACTTCGTGATCTACGCGACATAGAGACATGCACTTTTTTTGCGAGGTATGTTTTTATTGAAACGGTAGGAAGGCTTTGTGGACTCCCTATACCAGGGGTGGCCAGCCCGAGGCCCGCTTTGAACATTTTTCCGGCACGCGAGATTCATCACACTTTAAAAAAATATATTTATTTTATAGTGGCCAAAGTAGTTCAAACCAATATATTAAAAAATACATTATTTGTGCATCCATATATTAAAAAATTAACTGTCGAAATTATGAGCAAAAATTAACTTTATTTTTAAAATAATATTCTCGCGTATGTATGAGAGATATTTTTAGTATCATTATTATTATATTGTCTACATTTACATGTACAGAATAATAATAATAATTCATTATGTTTCAGTTTTTCACTCCAAAAAATATCTATACTTGGTCTAAGTCTAATATGAGGATTTATGATTTTATATGCGAGCGCGGAGTTATGATGAACTTCCAAAGTGGCCCGCAAGATCATTTGTGTTGGCCACCCCTGCCCTATACCATAGTATAGTTGGAGGAACTGGTCCAGTCGAAGAGACTACGACATTGTCTCGGTTCCGCTATTTCTGTCCGCATGCACTGTGATTGTCTGCTGTGTGCATACTGTAGTTATGTACCTCCATGATGTGTAGATGTAGGCGTTGTGGGATAGTGTGTGGCATGGCCCACCCCAGTCCATCCTCAGAGCTCCCTACCTACCCTAGTGACGTCATGACACCTGTTTCTTCATCTCTGCTTTTCTCTCACATCTTTAATGAGATTCCGTTCTCACCTTAAACTGTCACTTCTGCATCACGCAGCTGTTGCAAATATCTTCGCTTCCCACTTATCTTCCTTCTTAACCCTTTCCCACCAAGCAGTACTAAATTGTTTCCCAATATTTCTGACAGTATTGTAAACTTGGCGATCCTTTTTATCACTGTGCCGATGGAACTAACAAGTGTTAAATACCGATCCTTTCTCAATCTGTATTTTACTTCGTAAATGTTGATTTTTTTACTACTTTCTTTCTAAAGTACCTTTCGCTCGTCATTACTGTTATACACGGAAAAGGTTTAGCCAATGTAAACAGTACAAATATAAATATGAAAAAGTTGTCATTAAACAGGTATGAAATTAAAAATTAATCAATATTTTCAATATCCGAAGGAAAGCAATCTTTGCCTGAGAGTCCCACTTTGAACCGTTAAGAATAGGCAGCAAACACCTAACAACTCGCTTGGTTTCAAAACTAAATACGTATCGCTAGCATTTCTCCGCTGAGTGCAGTAATGATTTTAGCGTTTGTTTTACTTTATCTTCGGGCACCAATTACTCTGTTGCAACAACAAAATTAATTGTTTCTGGAAGATAATCCACACCTAAATCCAGATCTAATTTCAGAATTACCGTATCGGCCTCAGTTTTCACTTGATAATGATTTTTATATACGCTCTCGTCAGCCTATATATCATATGGATCTGCTAATAAGACACGCTCACAACAACATTTCCAAATGTAAACATTAAAATATATATGTCAATACACAAAAGAATCAGAGAAGTGATCAATATAAGAGTAAAGGAAAGTAAGAAACATATCTGAAAATGTTTCCTCTGAGATTTTCTGCGATATTTTGCCTCAAGAACGTCTGTTCGTAAAGTCCAGCAGTAGTCGGACAACATTGCCGCACTCCAAATGCCTTGATAACGCTTTTCCATTTGAGAAATGTCCTGGTGAAATCGTTTGCCATGTTCGTCACTAACGGCGCCAAGGTTATCCGGCAAGAAGTCCAAATGATCGCTCAAGAAATGCAGTTTGAGTGACATGTTGCATCCCATAAGATGGAATGATCTCAATAATTCATGTACAATATTGCGATAGTTCTCTGCCTTATTATTGCCCAAAATATTCTTGCAGACACTTGTGAAAGACAGCCAAGCCACTTTTTCAACATCACTCAAGACATCAAGGAAATTATCATCATCCATTAGTTCTCTAATTTGTGGTCCTATTAATATTCCTACCTTTATTTTTGCTTCACTGATCTTTGGAAACTTCTCTCGCAACTACATGAATCCTTGTGATGTTTTATCGATGGCTTTCACAAAGTTTTTGACTAGACCCAATTTAATATGCAGCGGAGGTAGATGCATATTTTTGGGGTCAACAAGAAGAGTGTTTAGTAGCTCATTCCGAGCTGGCCACGTTTTCCAAACATAGTGGTTTTTTCTGTCCCTGCTATCCCATACATAATATGTGTAACATGTTATTTAATTGAATTTAAATACAGATTATGACTGTAATTATTCTGATGTAAACTGGACTGATATTGTTAAATGTATTAAATTTAATTCGTCGTAAAGGCCGTAAATAAATAATGTATGGGAGTTAGTTTTACATATTTCTATTGTTTTTCAACAATTACATCAACAGAATAATTAAATTAAGACACAGGAGAATAACCAATATGGAGTGATTTCAAGGACTTCGATAGACAGAGGGTAGCGAGTCACAAGGAAACTGATTTCATTTTCGAATTCGGCGCCCACGACTTAGCTCAGAGCACCATTCATTTTCTTTGTAACAAAAATGCTGTTGACCAGTGTTGCTATCGCGGAGAAGGAAAAAATCGAAATGTAGTGTAGGATGTTCTTGTCTTTCTTATTTCCAGTGTGCTTTCAGTAATCAGGAAATTTTTCATTTTCGTTTTCTACAACTTTTAATACAATGTAACTAAAAAGATTAGGATATTACATCATAAAAAGTTCATAAAATGAAAATTACTCATTTTAATATGTAAATGCGATTAAGTTTTACTATCGATATTAAACAAAAACTTTGGTTAGGATTCAATGTGAGTCTTGTAATACAGTAGTGATGCAATCTTTTCCGCATATTAATACCACAATTTAGTGGAGAGTTAATCTTTGATTTAGTGGTTCACTTTATATCTAACGCAGTAATTTCAGAAAACTGAAGAAATAAACAACCTGAGTTATGTCGTCAAAAGCAATGTGACTGTTTGTATGTGATGTAGCTTGATCTGTGGTAGCTCAGTAATGCAGTGTTTATGATGGATGACATGTGATCTGAGGGGCCTCTCTATCCTGCTCCTTTCCCAGGTCCCAAGTTGTACAGCAGATTTTGAACTGGATTGTAAGCCTTCAAACAGTGTAAACCCCATCTTGATTGGTTCCGTGATGCCTGAACAGACAGAGGGAGCCCACTTACAGACTTATAATGGCAGAGATTAATTTTCCTTACTGGGTGTATTTGAGAGTGTCTTTAGCAGCGACAGATAAGAACTGCAACTGATATAGCTGTATGGGCTGAAGCTAAGAGTGTAGAGCGGAAACTATTTAATTGCTTTTTACACCATTGATCTTACTATTATCTTATAATATCTGAGTGTAAATCTTCCCATCCATCCACTTATTCCCATCACCAATTATAAATGTAAATTCTTTCGGCGTTTTTAGTAAATTTTCATTTCTTTCCTTGGTAACTTCCACCAACCCCTCGCGCGTGAAATCGACTGCCACCTGCTTATGGTCATATTTCGCCTTCTTCACTCATAGGCCAATATTCCTCCATGTTATCACCAGTATACGCCTTGTACACTCCCATCACTCTCTTCACCCTCCTCCTGTCTTCTAATGAATCCCATTCCAGATCCTTTACCATATACACTGATCCCCGAAAAGATTATGACTACCTGCTTATTAGAGTGTTGGTCCATCTTTGGAGCGCAATACAGCAGCGATTCGAGGTGGCATCGATTCGGAGTTGTCTGGCACCAGATGTCTACGCACAGCTCACGCAATTCCCTTAAATTACGGGCGCGGCATCTGGGAACGAGCATCGTGGAAACGGCGAGGTTGGTCGGCTGTTCGCGTGCTACTGTAGTGAGAATATATGCAAAGTGTTTGAAGGACGGTGAAACCACGAGCAGGCGACAATGTGGTGGACACCCACACCTCATCACAGAACGTGGAGGTCGGAGGCTTGACCGCTCTGTAAAGCAGGATAGGAGGTGATCTGTGGCAGATCTGAAGGGAGAGTACAATCCTGGTGGTTCCAGAAGTGTTTCACAGCACACTCTGCTGTCAGGTCACCGCCTATCCCACTTTACAGAGCGGGCAAGCCTCTGACCTCCACGTTCTGTGATATGGCGTGGGTGTCCACCACATTGTCGCCTACTCGTGGTTTCACCGTCCTTCAAACACTTTGCATAGATGCTCACTACAGTAGCACGCGAACAGCCGACCAGCCTCTCCGTTTCCGAGATGCTCGTTCCCAGAAGCCGCGCCCACAAACCAGTGCTCCGTAATTTGAGGGAATTTCCTGACATGTGTGTGAACATCTGGGGCCAGACACTCAGGAAACCTAACAAGGATTTTTCGAATAGCTGCTGAATTGCGCTCCAAAGTTGGACCAACACACTGATAAGCAGGTGGTCATAATGTTTTGCTGATCAGTGTAGATTAGTGATTCTGTTCTGCTATAACTGCTCTTCTTTGCACCCTCTCCAACTCCTGTATTTGACACCAAAAATGTGGGTCCCATACTACACCACAATATTGAAACAATGGCTGACCAAAGTTTTGTAACCCAATTCCGTCATTTCTCTGGTACATCCCCTCATCAACCTCTCCAGTGTAAAAAGGATTTTGAAATCAATTAATTATATGTGGAAACCATACTTAAGATTCGTTAAAGCAGCTTTGGAATTAAATGAAACTGTAACAAACGTAGTTGTGTTTATAATTTTTTCGAAAAGTTAATCGAAATAAAGTTTTGTTTTCTAAGACGTAAATGCAAAAAAGTCTTGATTTGAAATAAACTAATATTAGTTATTAGAATTATTTTACAGAAGGAAGTCCAACTGCCTTAAGCGTGTAAATTAATTGTAATGCGTTGTTGTAGTGTAGGGAATGAGCCGGAGCTACAGCTTGAGTAACGGGAGTACTTGAGTGGGACCGCAGGCTTTTACAACTTGCTGGCGACCGCACACTACTGCCTCGTTAACGTCATCACAGACCACGTGACTCGCGCTTCTGTTTCCCCCGCCAGCTCACTGCAAGCTGCAGCTGGCACGCCGTCGACGTCGGTATGAATAGCGCCCCGCGCACCACCTCAGACAGTGGTTAATATTACTCGGAAGGTACTGTCGATGTCAGGAGGAGACATATCACACTAATTAATGTTGAATTATATTTAATAGTTATAATATCTAATTAAAATTGCAATGCAGCGCACGCTCCGGTGGCAGTTTACCTTCATACCCATCTTCCCCCTTTCCTGCACCCACCTACATTTCCCCTCTACAAATTTAAACTTCAAATTCTTTCAATATTTTTCCTAAATTATTCATCATTTCTCTTGGTAAATTATTCCAATCCCTGGCCCCCTTACCTAAAAAAGAGAATCTTCCTACACCCTTGTGCCTGAAATCCAGTGCCATCTTGTGGTCATGGTCGTCTTTTCCCTTCCATGCATTACTTTTAATTCTTGCACCAATATCTTTCCATGCCTCATCATCAATATACACCTTGTACACTCCCATGACCCTCTTCTCTCTCCTCCTGTCTTGCAATGAATCCCATTCCAGCTCTTTCATCATATCTGTTACTGATTGCGTTATTTCCAGAAACAAAACTAGCAGCCCTTTTTTGCACCCTCTCCAACTCCTGTATTTGATACTCAAAATGTGGGTCCCATACTACACTACCATATTCGAGCAATGGTCTGACCAAAGTTGTGTAACCCAATTCCTTTACTTCTCCCGTACATCCCCTCATCACTCTCTCCAACAAGTGCAGGAGTTTGAAACCTATTCCTACTACCTGTCCAATGTGTCCTGCCCAGTTAAGCTTGTTATAAAATGTAATTCCAAGATATTTACATTTCAAGTCTTCAGCAAACAATTCTTTCCCCACCTTATATTCATAATTAACCTTTTGTTTTTTATTTGTGTATCTAATTAGCTGACTCTTCTTTGTATTTATCTTCATCCCATGTTTACCAACCAAACTAGATATCCTGTCCAGATCACCCTGCAGCTGTTAACAGTCCTCTACCGTTTTGATCCTTTCATATAGCATTATGTCATCTGGAAACAATCTAATTTCTGATAGTAAACAATCAACACAATTATTCGTTACAATATTGAATAGCAATGGTTCCAATACGGTACCCTGTGGCATACCCATTTTTAAAGTGAACGAAATGTACTGATCGACATTGAACTAGCAACGAGAGGGCAAAATGGGTGAAATAAAATGGCACACTTTGAAGATGAATCATGAATTTTGAGGGAGAAGTGTTCCGATGTGACCGACAACATTATCAGAGTTACGTTTGTGAAAGTTGTGTTAAGATTTAACGAAGTATTAGTGTTAACACATTAATACGTCGGAACCTACAAAAATTGTCCTAACCGTCTGAAATTTGCTAAATACATTCCTTAGGCGATAATAGTTGACTAAAAGTGTATAACGTAAAGTTCTATTATGTAGAAATGAAGTTAAATCTCTTGAAATGTATGCAGATACATACGTATTATAATGGAAGAATTACGCGTTATAACATATTAATATTGATTCTCCGTGATTCTTACTCTTAATTCTTGGTCCAGGCTGCATTTCAACCTAATCACAACTGCTATTAGCAAAAAATTAAAGTAACTTAAATGCTCTGTATCAAACATTGGTTATGGTATACGCCATGTTTTACCCTGGAAGGTAGGCTGCCATGCAATATATCTTAGCATTGAAATCCAATATGGCAGCTACGCACAGAGAAATTGTAAATATTACTGATTTTACACTTATTAATTATATGTAATTTCATTTTCTTATAACCTACATATTTTGAATGTAAAGTATTTGCTTCTGTTTATATTCAGAAATCAAGATTATCGTGGATTTGGCAGTCCTAACAAACGTCAGCATCTTTGGTTGTGCCATTTCTTTTGTTCTCTATGGCAGGATGATAAAATCTTTTATAAGATGTAATGCCAACGTGCTACATTTTATAAAAGAAATTTGGGTGGAAGGGGACTTTCTCCACCTACCAGAAACTGGTACTTACCTGTTGAAATTTGATTTAACTGCTTGCTTATAATGTCCTCTTCACATTTTGCACTCTCATTTTTCGGAAAAGTAGCCACGAATTAAATTAAAAATGCCGAAATGTGAGACGCTCCACAACCGTGAAATGTTAGCAACACTGAAAAAATCCCACAAAAATTATCGGAACAGGGATCATATCAACCCAAACAGGTTGCTTTTGTCATAGAGATCGTGGTTAGGTTGAAATTCGTCCTGGACCAAGAGAAAAATGTTTACGGGGAAATTCGTTCTGCTGCAACTATCTCAGGAACGACGCATTTGTTTACAACGGAAGCAATCGATTATCTCTGACTGCTTTGTTATACAGCATCTCTGACATTCCTATCTGTTAATTTCGTGCTACTTTTTACGACGGAGGAAGCTGAAACAGGAATAAAACATCCCAACAAAGGATTTACCCAACATTTCAAGAGATTGTCATTAATTTTGCAGCGCTGGCGGCAACTAATAGTCTCATATTTCGGCATTTTTAATTTAATTCGTGGCGACTTTTCCGAAAAAGGAGAGTGCAAAACGTGAAGAGGACATTATAACGAAGCAGGTAAAACAAATTTCAACAGGTCACTAGCAGTTTCGGGCAGGTGGGGAAAGTCCCCTCTCACCAAGAAATTTTATAAAAGAAATCTTTTGTAAAATATGTCCCATTGCACTGTAAAATGTTTTTTAAATTATATTTTATCAAAGACCTTCGACAAAGATCTTTTACAGTGTAATGGCGGCTTTAGTCGAGGTAAAAAACTCAATATTCTTACAATGACTTCTCAGTAGCCTATATATATTCTCTCATGTGCTTTGTCATAGAATATTTTAACCTGTTTACATCTAATTCACAGGTACACAATTTCAATACAAGAACAGAAATAAGTTGCTCAAAACACAATCATCTCTGTCATTAGTACAAAGAGGAGTTAATTGTTCTGGGATAGATCTGTTTAGTAAAATTCGCAAGATTATAAAACATTTTGGAGATAATAAAGATATATTTAAAGAAAAATTTAGAAATTATCTTATTGGCAACTCCTTCTACTCTATTCAAGAATTTGAAGAAAATAGTTAATTGCACTCAATATTACTTTTGAAAAACTCAGTTGTAAAAATTAATGATTATTTTTATTTTCTTTATTTGTCTTTGTAACATATGATTGTTTTCATTATCATTATGACTCATATTGCATGTATGTGTATTAACTATGACTTGTTTCACATCCCAGATGTCCTTCCTCAACAGGGATCCATGACACAAGATTGATGAATAAAATAAAACAAGTTCCCATCAGGGGGTGCGGAGTGCGAGGTATGTGTCCTCACCACCACTCGCAGTTGAGTTTCCTCCGAGATCTACATCTACATCTACATCCATACTCTGCAAATCACAAACATTGTGGGTGGCAGAGGGTGCTAAGCACCAATCCTAAACCCGTCCATTCCAATCCCAAATAGTGCGAGGAAAGAAGGAATACATATAAGTATCAGTACGGCATCTTATTTCTCTAATCTTATCCCTCCGGTCATTGCGACCTAAATAGGTTGGCGGAAGAAGTATTTCATTGCACTCGAAATTTAAATTTTTTCGCATATTCTCCAATAAATTCGAACGCAAGCTACGTCGTCTGTCTTCCAAACTATCCCAGCCCAATCTATGTATCAATTCTGTGACGCTTTCATAAGGGCTGTAACAACAAGTCACGAATCTAGCGGCTCTCCTCTGCACCCTCTCAACTGAGTCAATCAGAACCTTGCGATACGGATCCCAAACCCCACAACAGTAATCCAGATGCGGACGCACTAGTGTTGTATATGCTATCTCCTTTGTCTGAGCATTACAATTCCTCAAAATACGACCTATGAATCGTAATTTAGAATTAGCCTTGCCTACGACGGAAGTTATGTGCATGTCCCATTTGATGTGAAGACGTAGGCATTTTAATAATAAAATTTTGCCTAGGAGGGGTCGGGGGGGGGGGAGTCGGAAATACTTTGGGAACCATGCTTGCTGTACGTACAGGCCACGGCCGCCTAGATCAGTCTACAGCCCGCCGCCGTAAAAAATTGTCACGACCTGTTGGGCAACTCTTACCCTTAAGACATGTAACTACCATGTAAAGGAGAAGGACTTAGAAGCGAGGCTACTGCAAAACAGATTAGAACCACCGGAACAAACGGCGACCTGGGATGTCGGCTGTCCTAGGGAGGAAGACTCGTTTAGAGAAGCGCTTGGAGTGTGGTAGACTCAGTCTGGTGTGGCGTAATGCTGAGCCATCGCCAGGGGCTCAATCACGCGAGACATCACCAAGTCAGCAGAGGACAGAACCCAGCGGGACGAGACAGAACCCACAGCACAACCCAAGGCAATGTTACGAAATAAACAGAAAGTTTTACACATCCAGAAAACTTCAACAAAGGCGGCGGCTGTGGCCTGATTCAAATGTGTAACTGCGCACTCGCAGACGACCAGCAACAACAACCAGATGGCTCTGCACTCCTCAATCACACCGTCGGGGGCGTCCATTTTAAATCTGGACGTCGCTTCCGCTGGTGACATTTTGTGAGATCTGGTGGGGAGGCCCCCTCCCCCCCTTTTACTCCTGACGTCATAACTTTGAAGACTTTTTTTTATTGTTTTACCTCTCCTGTTCTTTGAAGGGCGGCAATCTAAAATAAAAAGTTGAAGTAAGATTCTAATCCACCCCTTCCCCTTAAATGACATTTTGGTGAGATTCTACCGGACCCCCACCCACTATTTTGTGCATACGTGATTAAGGGACGCCCCCTCCCTGGAACAGCGACCCGGAGGAGATGGAAGCAGCGACAAGCCAGTGCCGTTCTTGCGCAGTTCATCCTCAACTCTTCTGCTGAACCAGTTATTCTCAAACACGTTTCGCCCTTGAGGTGCGCTCCATCGTCGTTGAAAACTTGCTAGTGTTCATCGCCAAGAGCATTTCCACCTATTCTGATTTAGAGCTTATGGTTCAACACTTCGGTTTTGTTTATATATATATATATATATATATATATATATATATATATATTATCGTTTAGCCCACTAAGGAGCGCGTGGAACCGTTAATTTGTATTGTCCGTCTTATTCTTCTTGCCGTTCCTCTTATCTTCCCACAATCTCCTCATTCTTTCGCTGTGAGCTTGACTTCTCTCTCGTGCCCATGTATTTCTGAGTTTAAGATATTTTTTTGCTGTTGGGATGTTAGGAGCAAATTCATGTGAAGTCATTGACTGTCTATATATACTGCGCGTAGATGTCAGTGGGTCTAGGCTGAGGTCCTTCTGGGTATCTAGAAGTCAGCGTCGGGGTCCGTTCAAGATGTCGTAGATTTTCTCCGTTAGTTCCGAGTCATCCATTCGTGGTACATGTCCGTAGAATTCCAACGCCACTATATTTTAGTGAACTTTACTATTTCAAACCAGAAATGACCATTAAAAAGGCCTTTTCCTGACCGACTTGTAACACATACCACCAAGTTCTGACTGACTGACGGTGCCAAGCACCGTAAGGCCGAAACGCCTCTCAGATTAAAGAATTCAAAAAATTTGTTAAGAAATGAAATCTGATTTTTTTTAAACAGGCATCTTCGTAATAAATTATTCCAGAATCCAGTATTAAACCCGCTTTTTACTGTCCCGGATGGGAAGGATAGCTAAACACTAGCGCTAGGCTTGCTGCGGACGTGTATCGCGCGATTGATTCCAGGTTAGCGCGTCAGGTCAATGCACCGCTCGAAGTCGCTGGCCGCCTCCACGCGTCCTCTGACGGAAGGAGAACAAACGAGACGTGACGCAGCAGCCCATACCAAGGGCTGCACCCCGCATCGAACCAGCGAGCCCTGGACCTGAGGGCGCCGAGTTACCAGCCTCGGTAACACGACTAGTAGCGCCTCGCAATGCGCAGAGGAGAGCCGCCCGAGTAGTGACCACTTGCACGGACCTGAACAGGTAGTTAGTACGGCTGCCACTGTCTGGGAGACAGACGACGTAGTATTGAGCACCACGCCAACAAGTGCTGTCATGCGTTGAGCCACTTTGCGCATCAACGCGTTAAGGCCACAATGACAGAAGATTAGGAAATAAGGAGTCCTGCTAACGCCTCTATCCACCCTCCCCCCAACCGCGTGGCCCGAAGCTATTTTTCCTATCGATTACAGAAGACATTTTGTACTATTTTCTCTTTTCAGACTATCGTAAATTACATACGGGGTATCCATTAATGACCTGAGGTGAAATAGGGGGAGGAGGGGGCGGGGTTATCCGGCAAAATCTCACGAAACCTAGCCAGGGGTTAGAGGGTGGTCAACGGAAATCTCACGTGACGTTTTTAAATACTTTAAAAAAAAAGTCTGCAAATGACTCCAAACTCGAATTTAGGGGGGGGGGGGGGGGAATGATATAAAAACTGACCTTAGACGGTGACGGGGTATAGCCTCCCTTGGAAGAATGAGACCTAAAAAAAAGGTCTCAAAAAGTTAGGAGGTTGATTACTAGGAGATGAAGATCGGTCAATATCTCACGACATTTTACACGGGGGGGGCGGAATTCCCGAAAAACACCTCAAGTCATTAATGGCAGCCCCCATACGGACATAAATATTGACACGGTGTTGTGTGTTCTGTTCCTTATCTTAACAGTGACAAATAAAATGAATGAAAAGCTACGGAAACACCCCCCTCCCCCACGTAGAACAGCGTAGCTTTCCAGCCAACGCTGCTACTCAACCCCTCCCCCTAGGCCGAGCCACGTAGTTAATGGAAGCTCCCTTAGTTCTGGTGCAGAGTCACCCCCGCCATCAACATTTTTCTGTGATCTGCGGAGCACACACTTACAAAACCCTGTCTCTCATAGCTTACCCTCCGAGCTGAGGTTAATATGAGGCTGCCACTGCAGACAGTGAATGCTTGACCTAACAGTAAACTCGCAAGTGTGCATTAACTCACTTTCAGTAAGAAAATGGAAACGTGTGGAAGGTGAATGTGCGAGAAGGAAATCGTTTCGTAGTTCCCTGCAGCGAGACTGGCCCGAGGTAGGATTCCGCTCGTCAGAATCACTCACGGCCGTACACTCTGCCAGTGCTACGCAGCAGAGGGAAACGAGACGCGGCTAAAAGACGCCGCAATCAGCGGGGTGCTGACAAAAGAGAGCGGCGGGGGCTACCGTGCAAGATGGCGGCGCGCCAGCATGGCGCCCACTCACCTGCGAGGGCGCGTATCCCACATGCGGACACCTGTTGCGCGCGGACACCTGTTGCTCTGTATCCCGCGAGCTGCTGCGCTGGACTGACGAGCGGCTACCGCGGGCTGCCGACCCGTCGGCGGCACCCGACGGTGGCGCCGCGCGCGGCCGCCGCCCGCACCGCGCGGGCCGCCATGCCACCGCGCTCGCCGACCAGCATAAAGAAACCGTGGCACCTCGTCTATACGCCCGTATCGCTCTGTCAAACATATTATCATGTTTATTTTATAAAGAAATAAACGTGAATTGCCTTCCAATTGACAAGAAAGAAGTTTTTTTTGCTGTCATCAGTCTTTCTACTGGTTTGATGCAATCCTCCATCCCTTCCTGTCTTGTGCTAACCTCTTAATCTCTACATACCCCTTACAGCCCACGTCCTCAATTATCTGCTTCATGTACTCTAATCTCTGTCTTCCTCTACAGTACTTACCTTCGACTGCACCCTCCACTAACAAATTAACCAAACAGCTAATATAGAAACCAGAAAGTTAGTGTATTTTGTATATTTTCATTCCCTGCTCACGTATGGCATCTCATTCTGGGGAAACTCGTGTATTTAAATTGCAAAAGCGTGCTATAAGAACTATTTGTGGATCAAGCCCACAGACGTCGTGCAGAAATCTATTTAAAAACCTGGCTGTTCTAACAATGCCAGCACAGTATGTATACTCTGTACTATCATTTGTAATGGAAAATCCTGACCACTTCAATCTTAATGCTGACATACATAGCCATAATACTAGGAATAAATATAATATTCACAACGATTACAAATCACTGTCAGTTGTACAGAAAGGGTTAACATTTACTAGAGCTTCCTTATTCAATGTCTTACCAACAGAAATTAAATGTTATCTACAAAAACCCAACTACTTTAAGTCCAAACTGAAAGAGTTTCTGCTTCAGAACCCATTTTAGTCTGTGAAAGAATTTTCTTCTTGGAATTTGGTAACTAAGAATGACTGATAAAATAGTATATATGGTGTATGGAAGGGGAAGGTAACAAAGTTGTCTCCAATTACTAAAATGATATATGGTTTTTCTTTCTGTTGAAACTTTTGACAAATGAACTAATTTCACTGTTTACAAAATTTCACTCATATATAGTAACTAACATGGGATAGCATGCACTCAAAAACTGCTGTGAAAAATTATCATACTAACAGGTTTTTAAGTAATTGACAGCTTATGGGTTGTTGGTAATATAATTGATATTGTTAATAGGTGTGTGTACTGTTTCACATAAATAGCAACTAACATGATATAATATGTAGTCGCAAATTACAGTGAAACTTATCATGGTAACAGGTAGCTAGTGTATGCACTGTTCCACATAATAAGTGTTAATTAACTCGGGATTGTATGTGTAGATTACAGGAGATATTGACTATACTAATGGGTTGTAGCTAACTTGTCAATATATAATAGGCTAATATTATCAATTATATAGTAATATTGACATTAAAAATAAGTGTATGTACTGTCTCAAAATATAACATACCATCCGGCCTCTTCTTCCTGTAACTTTCTTCCACAAACTTCTTTCCTCACCCATCATTTCCAGAACTCGTTTATTTCGTATTTTATCTGTCCACTCAATTTTTAGCATCCTTCTACAACATCACATTTCAAATGCTTCAATTCTCCATCTTCCTGGCATTCCTAAACCACCAAAAAGTGCTGTGCTCCACACACAGAGTTTAAAAAAGTTCTTTCTAATTCCTAGATCAATATCTGAAAATAAAAGGTTTCTCTTTTTCATGAAGGCTCTTTTTGCTAGAGCTTTTCTGCTTTTAACATCATTCCTGCTTCGGCCATCGGCTGTAGTTTTGCTTCCTAAGTAGCAGAATTCACTTACTTCTCCTGTTGCATCCGATCCTATATTTATATTTAATCTACTCTGATTGATATCATTTCTGCTACATTTCATCACTCTTGTCTTGCTTTGATTTATATTCAATCCAAAATCTTCCTTGAGTATTTTGTATATGCCATTCAGTAACTTCTCAATATCCTCAGTCTGTTGTCCTAACAAGACAATGTCCTCAGGAAATCGTAGCATATTGATTTTTTTCTCCTTTAACAACTATGCCACATGAAAAATTTTCTTTTACTTCCTTTATTGCTTCCTCTGCATACAAGTTGAATATTAATGGGGATAGACTACAACCTTGTCTCACACCTGTTTCAACTGATGCATGTCTCTCGTGATTCTCAGATATCTCTTTCGTGGGGATGCAAAATTAACCATTATAAAACAATGGTAAAGCTGGAAACATTGTACACAGAACAAACTCTAACCACGAATCGCATAGGGCAGATAGAACAACTGGAACTAAAAGAAATGAAAATTTTAAGAAAAATCATAGGAACAAAATTCAAGATTATAAAATAATATGCATCACGAATGAAACTATATACAAAAAAAACTCTCAAATACTACGCTCAAAAGGAGAATAAATTTCGACAGACATCTTCTGAGAATGAACTCTGGTAGATTAACCAAACAAATTTTTGATTTCTTCAATCACCGCATAACGAAGCCCAGTTGGTTCACAAGAAATTGTAAAATATTTAAGTTAATTAAAAATTAAGGAAATGTCATTACTCGATAGAACAGCGCAGATAAGACTTAAAGATGAAAGGATAACGTTCGAGGAAAAATATAAAATAAAGTCGAAATCTATCATCTCTGAAGAGGGCAGGAGAAGAAGAAGGGGCGAGAGAAATACAGGGCGCAAAGGAAGGAACAACATGCAAAGAAGTGACTGATTCATGATACCCCAAAGAGGGTGAAACGAAAGAAGAAGAAGAAGAATGAAAAGTTATTTTATGATATTTTATCAGGTCCATTGCACTACATAAAATTTTTCATCATAGTTTTCTGAAATAAACTTGTTTAGCTGCTGTACGTACAGCTGTCACAATATGTGTTTTATTGAAGAAAAAGAAGAGAAGTATACGTGTTTGGGTTACATCGTGGATTACAAAACTTTATATAAAACGAATTCATCAACGTTTAGTCAAAGATCTGCAATGTGAGTACGATACATATTATAAAAGTTATAAAGCGCTAGCCTAGATCCATTCATACCACAGTATTTTCAAATATTTCTATGTCAGAATTATTACCCCAGAACTTAACGATATATACTATAGGTTGTCTATTTATACGAAGTATGTGCAATGGGTTGTACGCAATTGCTGGTGGCGGATCTACACTATTATGCAGTATAGCACCTGTATTGCTCAGCTACTATTCCAGAAATCTGTCGAGTACTAGGTTCTTAATCCATTAATTTTCTTTTTCACGTCATCGAAAGCACAGCCTTCTTTTATAGAACTAATTAACTTCGCAATATTTGCGTAAATGCCCGCATTTTTATTCCTACAGTTTATATATTTCTGATTGCATAACATTTTCTTCTGTACATTTTAAGAAATCAAGATTTTCATTTATTCGACAGTCCTAATAAAGTTCTGTAACATTGCTTGCCTCATTTTCTTTGTTTACTTTGGAATATTTTATAAAATATGATGCCAACTATCAGGTTCTTCGGTGGTTTAATTACAGTGTGGTAGTTAATTAAATAGCCCACCATAAGACTCAGTTTAAGATTTTTGTTTTTTCAAAATAACGTCAGCGACATTGTATACATGCAAAGATACAATCCACAGATACTACTGAGGCAGTTTCAAAGTGAATCTGTATAAAAGTAACTGTAAACTAACTATAAACTAAACTCTGTCCTTCTGCCGATTTCTTTATATAGGCTCTATCGAAATTTCTGGAATACTTCAAAAGCGTCCGCCAAATATTTCTCGAACAATAACAAGTACTCAAACAATTAAACATATTAAAAACAATCAGAAATAATACATAATCACTTAACATCATTACAAAATGGTCAGAAATGGAAATTAAAGATATTTAAATCCAAAATTATTTACAGAAATCATTTTAAACTGTAGAAAATTGTCCTTTAGACATCGTAACTTGCATTAATACTTGGAATTACACACATTTAAGCAATTCTCTGGAACAATTCGATTCTTAAACATATTAAATGGCCTTTAAATAATTTCCTTTCATAAAACAAAGTCTATATAAACTGATTTACAAGACATTGCAAAACAAACATACCAGATCATATTCAAGTAAACTTTAGCTCAATACAGATACTTCATTAAATACAATTCTATTTAAAGTTCAGGTATGAGGGCTGTTACAGAACGTATCACATTTTATAAAATAAATTTCATAAAAGAAAATATTTTATAAAATCTGTCCCATTACACTGTAAAATATTTTGTAAACCTGCTTAATTTAATTTGATTCCGATACAGCGCTTTGGCTCTCTGCACTCACAATTTTCTCCTTTCCATTTCCGATCTACTTTGTCCTCTATTAATTTCAACTTTACATTCTTTCAGCGTTTTTGGTAAATCATTCATCATTTTTTATTTATTTATTAAATGGCTTTCGGCCTTATCGACCATAACAGTTTATTTCACAACAATTTACATTCTAGTTTCTTTATATGTTCTATTTACGTTAGTATACATCGACATGAAATCAGATACACTGTTATATCTCTTATCTATATAGTACAGGTTTCATTACGTAATTAGTGCGATTATTCTGACACTATGACTTGAATCTATTTTGGTCATTGTTTAGCACCTGTACCCTAACCAATCTCACTGGTCACTGATTCTAGTTTTATGTGTAGATGATGCCATTTTGCGTGGATATTTCTGATCGAGTGGTAAACGGTAGTCAGGTTATCAACTCTGTTCCAAGAATTTTTATTGTGTTTCCTAGATTTGTATTTGAATGTTTCCATCCTTGAAAAAGGACATTATAATTTTGTATATTTCGTGTTTGTTGGAAGAGAGCGAGATGGATATATTGGTTGGAAGAGGAACATTGCACTTTGTAAGCATTTTGTCCTACATTTCTATAGCTCACGGTTTCTGAAACTCATAGCTCCATCAGGTCGACTTCGACTTTCAGTCCACCTGATGAAGACAGCGGAGGAAGCTGTCGAAACGTCATGTATGGTAGAAGAACTGAACCGGCAGAACACCCAGGAAGAATTTTTATTATGCCATTAATTAATTTGATGGATTGGCTTGTTTCTTGTCGTAAGTTGAGTCTTTTTAGGGGCAATTTTGCTAATCTGCAATCTTAACTCACCATGCTGTGTGTTGCAATCTCGATATACGCAGTCAGCCTCCATAACGTATATCTCGTCGTGAACCCCCTACGTTCAATTGGCGAACCACTCGGGTTCTCGCGCCCCGCTCTGAGAAAACCTGCTCAAGCTAAATTATTCCAATCCCTGACCTCCTTACCTACGAAACAGATTCTTCCCACACCCTTGTGCCTGAAATCGAGTACCAGCTTGTAGTCACGGTCATCTTTTCCCTTCTATGCACCTCACCTAATTCTTCCACGCCTCATCACCAATAAACTCCCATGACTCTCTTCACCCTAGACCCGTCTTCCACTGAACCCCAGTTCAGTTCCTGTATCATATTAGTTACTGATTGTGTTTACCGGTAATTTCAGGACACAAATCTAGCAGCCCTTCTTTGCACCTTCTCCAACTCCTGTATTTGATACTCGAAATGTGGGTCCCCTACTACACCACCATATTCAAGCCATGGTCTTACCAAAGTATTGTAACCCAGTTCCCTTACTTCTGTGGTTTATTCGCTCATCACCCTTTCCAAGTGAACGACTTTGGAAACCTTTTCCAACCTCTTGCCCAATGTGTCCTGCCCAACTGAGTTTGTTACCAAATGTTGTGCCAAGGTATTTACACTTCAAGTCTGCAACAAGCAGTTCTTTCTCTACCTTATAATCATAATGAACCTTCAGGTTTTTTATCTGTGGTCGTAATAAGCGCACTCTTCTTTTCATTTATCTTCATTCTGTTTTAGAAATTTACGTATACTTACCATGGTCACCATATTAACTTTGCTCTCTGCTGTCTTTCGAAAAATTCACTCTCAATGTTTACATCCATACCCATAATTCCAGAAATAAATCTGATAATCACAAAGATTAGAAGTCATTGCCGTTGGACAGAAAGGGAAAACATTCATTGCAGCTTCCTTATTCAAAGTCATCTGGTAGACAATTTGTTGCTTGAAATAACAACTTCGACGAATCACTTTCCACTGATGTTTATTTTTCTACGTTGTTCCATTATAACATTACACATTACTCGATGCAAAGATACTAAACGTCGACACACAAGGGTTCCAGCGATTTAACTACCGACCGACTACTCAACTTTCAACTAATTCGTCTCTGCCACTCGTTTTATACTGACGTTACAGAAAATTCCCGAATAACACAGAGGAATTCGCCCGATGTAGCAAACAATCAAAACCACATTAAAACAATCAGAATTAATACAAAATCATTCAAAATCATCATGATAAGCTTGGAAATTAAACATATTTACACACAAAATTATCAGCATAAACAACTCAGAATCGTCCGCCAAGCATCGTGGCTTGCCTCAACACAAACTTCTAATCAATGCTTCATACGTAATACTGTACTTGAACACATTAGATTCCAATTACTTAGTTTCCTTCCATAAAACAATGTTCATATACACAAATTCCCAACTGATTGCGCGGAAACTACACAAA